>JAQGAK010004270.1:0-12609 GCA_034696945.1 Lipothrix lubbocki
AATGGGATTTGGTTTTGCTAACTGGTTGTTCAGATTATCAAGGAAAATAAGTTTACGGTACCTATTTTGTTAGTATTTAAATTTTAAAAGCCAAAAAAGTGACATATAAAGTATTTGGAAATTTTCGGAACATTTCGGAACGGAACGGGTTCAGGACGGAATTTGGCGCACATTTTGGAACGGAACCGAAACTGTATTCGGATCAACACTTTTCCGGCTTGTTCCGACTCGGTGTCAAATATTTTGTTCCGTTGTTCCGAACTTCAGAACAAAATCGGAACATAAATTCTCGATAGTTTCGGATTGGAACGAAATTGCCAACGAAATAAAAATTTTGACCACACTTCAAGCTCTAGTTGTGAAGAACACAAATCTGTCACTTTTTCCTATTATAAGGATGTGACCGGCCGTGTAAAAGCTTAGAATTTTTTGAACGTCTGCAAATCTGGAAAAGGTTAGTGGCGAAGTATTAAGATCTCTATAGGAAACATTTTGCCACTCGAAGAAAAAATCTGTGAAATAATGATTCAAGTCTTTAACTCGGTACATGCTTTCACTCCACAGCATTTCGTCCAGGAGTTCTCCCGGGTGATCAAACTTGTGAACTATACATGAATGAACTATGTATAGCTGTTTTGTTCCCAATAAACCTTTTTCCTATGGTTTGTATTCTGGACGTAAAAAGTAGACAAATCTTTAGCACATGTGTTCACGGATCGACAATCCAAGTATAGACTTGGGTCAAACATTTGTAACATCCTTTGCTGGTTGTCCAAGCAGTACCAACACAGAAACCATCTTTGAGCGCGGAATTTGTAATCCTCTGATACGAACCACGAACATTGGGGGGTAATTATATTGAAAATTATCGGTTCTCTCAATCAGTGTCTTTATAAATAAATAAAAGCGGTCATTACCAGAGTTTCGCTTGATCAAACTGTTCGTGGTTATTATGTACGTGAAATAGTCACGAATGTAAAATCGCCAGCAAGATGGAATAAATTCAGGGTGGTACCATTTTAAGGAGACATATGAAGGTGAAGGTCTGGACGTGTACGTTTGTTCAAATATAGATCTAAATTGCCAGTATAGGAACAATGACACATTGTTTTTGTACAATTTATCAGCGACGACAAAGATATGGAACATTTGACAAATCTCGATCGAATATGCATGATCACCATCTGCCATTTGTCAAACGTGGAATTCCAAGTATGCCTAACCGTTGGGTTTAAATTAGAATTACACGTGAAATTAGAATTGAAATCCAAAATTGTAGGAGCGCAACCTTGCATAGATTCTGTAAAATCGTCTGGGTGCAAATTCGAAACTGCGCTATTTGCACCGTGGCTAATTGCTGCACATATTACTAAAAGTAAATCTCTTACTAAATACATTGTTGCTTAATCAAAGTAATTCTTTGTTTGCTCTTTATCAAAAATTTAAAACTTACAAATACCGTGTTTGAAGGTTTTTCGATTTTCGATGTCCATCACGTTTTGTAAATGTAAGTTTAATAAATGATTTTTTTAAAATAGACGCAGGAACTAGAAACTTCGGTCGTTGAACTTTTTTACTAGACTGATAGCACGGCTAGAGCAGAGGAAACATTTAGGCGTGGATTTTAATTTCAATTTTCATTTGAATCCATAGAGATCTACTCGAGCATAAGGTACTTTTAAGCACGCACTGTATTGCTTTGCTAAATTAAAGGCAAAATTCACTCAAAAATGAGGCTTAGATACAGTAAAAACTAGTCATTACCCTGAATGTTAGGATGCGCCTGTCGTTACAAAATTGCTTTTGGTCATACTCGTGAATTTTAGGCATAATAACCCTGAGTTTAGATGTTATTACTGATCAGTGTTATGTACATATCTTCAGCTTGAATTGCATAAAGACATTCTCTATAGTGGACTCAAAATTAGGTTAGGTTAGGTTTATTGGTTGGTGAAGCTCTAATATGAAAGCTCTTAAAAGCACGATACACTGAACTCTCGCTATAAGAGAACGCTATTAATCACTAAAATCAGTCTCTTATAGAGGAATGCTTTCATAGAAAGAGCAAGTATGCATAATAACTTTATGTATGATATCTAGAACTAAGATATCTTACAGAGAGAGAAAGATCTACTATAGCGAGAGTCCGGTGTATGTACTGCTACACTTATAAACATTTCCCCCAATATGCAAAGGCTTGGAACAGCGAGGTTTTACTTTATTCCATTTTATCGCCTTGGTTGAGTACCACTCGATTTAAAATTAATTTATTATCTATTACAGTTCCAACGATTTGTTATTATCTTATCATTGTGAAAATTGCATTTCCTGAACATTTGCATTACAAATGGACAAATTAAACTCTTTTTTGTGTAGTTGACAATAAGTTATGCCCTACAACCAGAGCTGTTCTCAAGTTCAAGTTAAACTTGACAAGTTCAAGTCAAGTTCGGTTTAACATTTATTTTTAACATGACCCTAATACTTCAAATTCAGGTTAAGGCTAAATTTAAACTTGACTTTCAAGTTCGAATCAAGATCATGGTATCGAATCAAGAGCATAAACTTGACCATGACTTTTCAAGTTGTGATAAATGAAAAAAAAACATAAAAAGCAAGAATTTGTAGCATAATTTTCGACTGTTATTTAAAATATTTACGTTGTTACGAGCACTGGTTGGTTTAAACATTCAAGATCGGAAAGCGTAAATGCAAAATGTTGTCTAGTCATTATATAACAGAAGAAAGTATTAAATTAAAAAACAAATATATGCATGAGCAGTCAAAAATATTCAACGTACATATTTATATTTTTAAAAGACGATAACCCGCGTTATTAGTTATTTAAAGAACTAACGAAAATTATTTTACCGTTCTTTTATTGTAATTAATTAATTTTATTTATTTCCCTATTTCAATAAATTAGATTTTTGTAATATTGATGTTATTATTTTATTGAAATTTGTCGTAAATTACAATGCGTCGTATTCATTCTTTTTTTGCGTTTGAAAAATTGTGATTGATTTTTTAATGCCCAGCTACTGAAAACATCTGTCAAGCATTTGAACTGAATCTAAAGGTTATGTGTATTAGGAAAAATTTCACCTATCAGTCTTTGCTTTAAACAATATCGGAAGGTTCGGCCTAAAAGAATTCTGAAGATATTTTGTTTATTTAGATAAAAAAACTCGTTAACAATATATCGTGTCGTGTGTTTTTACTAATCAATTCTATTAAACTTTAAAGATAAAAGCTATAATAAATCAACGAAAATCAATACCTACTACTCAAAATAATTTTTTGTATAGTAACTTGATAAATCAAGTCAAATAAAATCTAATCAGTATCGTTGTTAACAAATTTTTCCCTATACTGACAATTTATAAACCTAAAAATTATTCAAGTGTGGGTTTGTATCAGCTTTAGCCGAAAAATCTCAACTCGTGCTAGATTTTCCGTTTCCACCCCCCGCGACGTAGACGCAGCTGAAATGGGTGGCTGACGGTGACTTGGCATAGGCACCATGTCACCGCCAAACAAACTACGAAGAATGAAGGCAAAGAAAAGATTTTTTTTGTAATTTTAAATATATAAAATCAAAATAACAATTAAAATTAAAACAAGAAGAAATTAATTAAAAAAAATGAAAAGGATAAGGAAAAAGGTGACACTTAAAAGAGCTTAGAAGCCTACACCCCAACTAACGCCAAGACCTCGCCCTTTCGACGGCATCTTCGTGGAGTCTTTGCAAAACTGTAGGAGAGCACGCTGCCCGACACAAATGACAGGTGAAAAAGGGTAAGTACCATGTCACGCCGATTCATTACGCAAGCGTAATGAAATTTGTGTTGGTAAGGTAAAGTTAAACTAGGAAAACATCGAGTTCTGCATACTACAGCCCTTAAAACGAAAACAAAACAAATACAACAGTCGCCAATGTCGTTTAAAGTCGCCATCATGTCGTTTTTTAAAGATTTCGAGAGAGAGAAAATCGCGCGTCTGACCTGTTCACGGAAGGTCCCCTACTAAAACCACAGTCCTTATACTTGACCATCAAAAAAATTAACATAAAAATAAAATAAAATAAACATGTTATTAACCATTAAATCGTTGAAACGTACTTAGTAATTGATTATTTAAATACTTTAATTGTGTAAATTAAATAAAATGAGTGTAAATTAGAAACGTTTGTGTGTAAATATGTAAAATACAACAATTAGAGCGACTGATTTTAATTACTAAAAACAAACATGTTTAGTTAAATGTTTAAATAAAATGCGCAATTGTATAGTTTTCATTATATTTTATTAAAAGTACATGTAAACCTATGCATTTTCTGCATTTACAATTTTCACTACATGTACTCTCATCAGTTTTTACTTTTTATTTTGTAAAATTATGTCAACTTTATTTGCATAAATTATAGTATTCTATTTAAACATAAAAATGTATATACCGATATAACTACGATATGCCACTTGTATTTAAAAGCCTAAATAATGCTTTAATTCTCTCAGAAACACTAACTAAATAAAGTAAACATGGATTATAAATTCATTATTTTATTTAACTATTTTTAGTGAAAAAAACGCTATGGCTACAGATAATTGTTGCAAATGTTTAGGAATATATATATCTATTATTTATTGTCTATGTTTAATTGGAGATTCAGATATTTGATTGACTCCTATATAGGGAATTTTATTTAAACGTTTTGAATTTTTAATTAGAAATTAAAAATTGCAAGTAAAAGTTTTCATTCGTAATTAAACATGGTAAATTTAATTGGAAATTTTTAATGTGTAGAATGTTGAGTCAGTTTCAGGTTATTGAAATTTATTAATCCTTTATTACAAATTGAAGATTTTAAATTAGATATTGTGGAATTTGTTTTAAAAATAAAGGATTTTTGTTTTTTATCTGAGGTTTAGTGTTAAAAAAGTGAGGATTTGTATTTATAATTTGAAGATTTTTATTAATAAATTGAGATTTTTTATTGATAAATTGAGGGTTTTGGTTTTAAATTGAGGATTTTGTAATATAAATAGTCAAATTTAACGATTAAAATCAATCAAATTTAAATTTAGGGGACATTTCAATTTTTTAAATTAAAAACAGAAAATCGCATTTTTTTAAATACGCTTAGCCTACATACGATTGTAAAATTGTATGTAGTTTCTAGCAAACGCTACGAGGAGTTGCGTTCCATGTCCACCATATGCTTTGATTTAGCAGGTCGCATCTGTTTTCAATGTATCTATAAAAAATAAAAAACATTATTAATACAAATGTAAAATAAAAACACAAACATACTCACAAAAATAAATCAATTACGTAAATTATAATTTCCTACCCCTGGAATTGGGTACACCAGCCGGCCCTACAAATCCTCCTCGTTTGTTGCGGTTGGGATCTGCAAGGCGGCCTACCGCCGGCTGAAAAGACGAATTGCTACCTCTAATTCTGTGGCCTCCCCTCCGGCAATGTTGGCAACACCTCCGGAACCTCTTTGACATTCTCGGCCAACGGCTCAAGAATAACCGCCCCTCCAAGACCTCCACACTGCTAAACCCCTCTACCGACGAAATCGACTCCATCCGAAACTCTACTGATGCAACAGGGGTGACGGAACGTGAAGCAGGAGGCACTTATTCGGGTGGGCTTGGTATTCTCGATTGCCGAATAACCCTTTTTGCCCGGCGCATTCTCCCCGATTCCCTAGCCACGCTTTAACCTTTGGGTCAATCTCTTACTCTTCGAGATCTGACGTCGAGGGTTTAAGTAGAATGTCAGGAGTATCGGGGAGTTGTAGAAGTCGCCGACAATCGGGAATACCAAGCATGGCCCGAAACAGCGCCTCCTCATCATCCACAGCCGAACACATGTTAAGCGTGAAAAACAAAAGAAAAAAGCAAAAAAATCAATTAGTTAACCTCAATAATAATTCAAGCGTGTTGCTGGGTGGATTCAGAATTAAATTCAAGGAGCAAAAAACGCACGTCCGATCCGTTCACGGAGGGCCCCTACTAAAACCACGGTCTCTATCCTTGACCAATACAAAAATTTACATGTATGAATACATGTAAAAACACATGTATTTAAACGTTATAGGTTTATTTATTGATTTATTTAATTGTGTAATTGCCTTTTCAAATCCAATATCTACCAATTGCGAAAACTTTTTAATTAAATATTTAGCATCTACTACACTATACTGTCTTTATAAGTATTAAAATATAGTTTTTGTTCAAACTTGTCAAATTCTTGGCTTAATTAACCGGTGTTTAGATTTTATTATTGATCCTCTTTGTGTCTAGTATCCTGAACTTGAATTGTATAAAGACATTTATGAAAAAAGAGAAAACCAAGAAAAATGTTAGGTAAAAATATCCTATAAAGACACTGATTTTTGCAATCCAGAATAATTGTTACAAAATGTTTCGATGTTCAGAAAATTAAATTTCAAATCTGGTATACTCTCTCATACGCTTTGAAACCTTTGATGTAAATTTATTTCTTAACACAACAATACTGGCGCTGTTACAAACATTTTTCCAAATATAAAGATGCTCGTTACATAGATCGAGATTTTACTTTATTTATTTATTCGCCCTAGTAAAGTACCGCTCGATTTAGAATTCATTAATTATTTTCAACAGTTCCAACTATTTGTCAATATCTTCAAATTTTAAAAATTACAGCCTCCATGGGTATTTGTAAAACAAATGAACAAAATAAGCTGTTTGGTGTGTGGTGGACAAAAAATAATGCCCACTTATCCATATTTGAATTTGCTAAACAATTCGAGCACGAATAATAATTTAATAAAAAACGAAAAATTCAAGAGCAAAACTAGTAAACTGGAACTCGAGTTAAGACACCACAATAAACCTTTTAGAGTAGTTTATTTATTAGTGATACACTCCTATAAGAGTATATGTATACACAGCTTTTATGCATACAAAGTATAACATGCAGACCAAAAAAGATCCTTGAAATATAAAATTCGCTTATATGATCTTTAAAAGCACGTGTTCAGTGTGTCTATATACACTCAGCTTTAAGCTAGTGGTCAAACAAATGTCAAATTATCGTTAAAAAAACCCTCACATCTAAAATTTCAGTCAACGGAAAAACATTGTAAAAATGAAAATAATATAAACGCGCTTTTGACATTTTTCAATCAAATTTTCGTTCAGGAATCACGCAAAGAATCGTATATGCAGCTGACAATTCGTTATTTATTATAACGTCAGGTAGACAAATTTATTTACATGTACATTTTATTTAATTATAATTTATATTAAAGTCTTCGTTGGCTGAAATAACCATTTTCAAAGAACTTTTGTAAATGGCATTTAGGCCGGATTTGTTCAGAAACTCTTTTTTTCGAAAAAACAAAACAAACTGTATGGAAATAGATTTTTATATAAAATTCTCAGATAGCTAAGAAAATGAACGCGTAAATAAATACTTTGCCGCCCCAAAGTTGTGATGGCATTTTTGCACGCATTTTGATGTTTGTTTAGCAGAATTATAGTGTACACCGGACTCTCGCTATAAAAGATCTATATATAAGAGCCATGTAGAAAAGGATAATCATCGGAAATCAACTATAGCCAATCATGTGCACAAAACTAGATTGACACATAGAATCAACTGAAACTCCAGCTACATTGTCCATCCTGAACCAAGGCCGTGTTTACGAAAAATTAAGGAAGGCATCCTAATCCAGCATAGAATTAACCTGATAAACGTCAACAAAGGTTATTCCCTCAGTGACGCTTGGAAACCCGTTAGTCCGCAGATTAAAATAAGAAATCAACAATTTTATTAATTTTATAAAAACTCAATAATAGAAATTTTAGTTTTAAAAGGAAGCCTTTTTGAGTATATTTTGGTAGTACTAATCAGCCCAATGAAGGATAACGTGGTTATCAGAAAGCTTCCGATTGCGTGTGAATAAAATTAATTGTTGTTTCTTTTAATTAACCACGTTAGCCAAGAAAAATGGAAAATAAATATGTGATTTAATTAGTTTTAAATATTTCTGAGCCGGATCTTAGTTGAGCCTGAATTACGATTATTTTTCCTTATGGAAATACTGATGGTGATGATGGTTTAATTCATAAGATTGCTGATGCACTTGTATTTTATGTGGCGTGATGCTGATGTAGGCATAAAATGCATTTGCTGCATTTTATGCCTGTGACCAATCGCTATACTATACACTATTATTCTCTATAATACGTATGTAATAATTAAAAAGAAACATTATTGCACATGTATTTTAAAATCTGTAATCATATTTATTAATATGATTACGTGGTGTTTAGGTCATTTTCCAATATTATAATCGATTGCTCTATTCGTAAAAGTTACCGAGGACATACATTAATAACTAAACATAGATCATCAGTGTTTCTGTAAGTAGCTTAAGTGGTAAGATATTATCGAGTAAATAGTGAATATACGTCTCTCGTGCGTTTCCGAATTTCCGAAACAATGGCACAATTTGAATCTAACTTTTTATTCTGTTTTGTAATTTAGGGAAATGTCTTTTGCCTCTAAAATACAATCACGGTCAAATATTTATTAGAATAAAATTGCCTGCAGCCTATTTTTTGGTAATCCCTGAAGGGAAGAGCGAAACTGTCTACAATAAGCATAATGACAGAGTGGAATAAAAAAATATGAAATAACAGCAGAAATTAAAAATAAAATCATTTAATGTATTATTTTGTTTCCCGCTGCCCGAGTGACTGGGTGCTACGAAGGTTATGCCAATTATAAATCAGCGGCTATAAGTTTAACAACTTGAGAAATGTTTTGCTTTACAGATATTGCAAAGGTAGTATTTATTATTTAGATAGCCCGAATTTTTCTTATCCGATGATTACCCTAGTACAAATACAAGTTACAAAATGCACAACAGATTTGTCCCCACAAAAATTCAAAATACTTAAAACAAGCCATCAAAATACATACAAAATGCACTTTTAAGGCAACACGTTTGAACTACGTTTGCTTTTGGGCGAATACCAATGAAATTACTGTGGGTTTATCGATGCTCAAAATACAAAATTACAAATTACATTTTAAAATCGACCAACGTCGAAAGACAAAATGTAAAATACATTTTAAAATAATGGAGCTTCAAATACAAAATATATTTTAAAATAATGGAGCTTCAAATACAAAATATATTTTAAAATTATGAAAACTTCAAAATACAAAATACATTTTAAAATGACGAAACTTCAAAATACAAAATGAATGTATTTAAAATACAATGAATGTATTGTGGACACCTCTATATTTTACAGTCCATTACACGTTTCCAGCTTTATTCCTGACTTGAATATAATTTCGAAATACAACGCCCTGATAATCGATTGACGACATAAAATACTTCAGAAAGTTTGAAGATGATGGACATAGCTTAACTTTTATATGGAGTAACCGCATTCCTTCAGCAGTTTTAATGACCAAGCCCATCATAAAAAAATTCTAACCCGATCAATGTTGAAAGTTATAAAAGCACTTGAAATGATTAGAAATAAAGGTGAGAATATTTTTCAGTGTAAACTTAATACATACGAGAATACAAAGAGGAAGTTACAATACATTCCAATTTTTCTTACAGTCAATCAGATTCCATGAAATCCCGACTGAAGTTTGAATATCATTTTAATAGTTCTTTGAACCTTTGAAATTCCATCGGATAATAATAATTACTAAAAATGTTGAGCAGGGAGGTTAAATTTGCCACCAAATTATACGTGAATAAGTCTTATTGGTTAGGTAACGTCATATTTAAATGCCAAATACATAACGGCATTCCAATATTATCTACAGCCTCCGGCACACTACATAACCTCGTATGCCTATTCTACTGTGTCTGGATTTACTCCGACTTGGTGCTGTACACTGGAACCTCGCTATAAGAGAACACTATAAATCACCAAAATCTGCCGCTTATATAGAAATTCTCTTATAAAGAGAGCTCGTATGCATATAACCATGTATGACATGCGAGCCCAAAGGATCTCTTAAAGAGAGAATTCTCTTACATGGAGGCCTCTTATAGCGAGGTTCCAGTGTACTTTACAGTGCATACTTGAGCGTCAAACTTACTTCGCAGATACAGGATGCGACATATGCGACAATAGCTCTTACAAGCGCCTTATATCGATTCTATGCATTTTTTACGCAGAGGACGTAGCAATTCTTTCAAATAAAGGGTTCGTTCTGGACCACCGTTTCACAAGTAAATATGTATAAAATTATGTTTCCGGATACTGTCGATGGAAATGTAAAATGGGCTATGTATTTCCATATACAACGGACTCTCGCTTTAAAAAATTCCCATATAAGAGACTGATTTTGGTGATTTATAGCGTTCGCTTCTAGCGAGAGTTCAGTGTGACATATTTAGATGTAGTTTTTATTAGTTTTTAAGTAATCAGTTTCATCATCTTTATTCAAAACGCGTATCTGCGCAGGACAATGGAAAGACACTGAAGTCAAGACGAATTCCCAAGCAGAAGCGACGGAAGCAGCGAATCTTTGGAATAAACTCGGGAACTGGAATTTGAAGGAAAAGTTGTCATTTCTGCAAGATGAACTCCAGAGACGGTTTCGCTCCCCCGATTTTCTCCTGCAAATAGCGGCTGCAACTGAACCAGTTTTCCTTTTCTTGACCCCAATATTTGCCTGTACTGCTGCCGTTGTCGATAAGTAGTTAATAAATATGTAATAGCCATAACGAATCCCCCGAGTGCGGTTTACTATTTATTTTTTTCTCATTGAAGCTACTCCAGTTTAGCCATGTAAACCAGGTCGCACAATTGGATTGCTTATTGTTAAATGGTTTTCCAGCCGTCAGATCTGGAGCAGAGCGGTTGCGGTCGATAATACTAAACTAATGAGTTTTTTCAATTGTGCAGTGCTTATTTTCTACAGTTTAAAAATAATAAAATCAAATAATTACGTAGAGTTGTGGCAATGCATAAACATTGTAACTATCCATTTTGTATTCTTGGCTTACGTATGGTTAAGTAATAAACAAGCACTCCCTCTAGTTGCCATCAATACCAAAACTAAACATAACTTAGTAGTTATAATTTAAAAACTTTATTTTAAATTGGGATATAAATTTAATATTTTTGAAATTGCCAACTTCTAAATTATGATTCATTATTGATTGTGCGCTGATGAAGGATACAAGTTGTATCAGAAAGCTCGGCGAAATAAAATAAAATCATAACTTTATCTTCCACGTAACCGTAAAAATTTATACATTATGTAAATACCGTGGTTGGAAAAGCTTCAAAAATTACAAAATCATTTGTATTTATTCACAACATTAGTGGGGTACGCTTTCGAACAATTTCGTTGTTCATCGTTAGACAAAATAAATACGTAGTGGTCAAAAGTATGTTTAAAAATAAAGATCTTTAAAATTTACACAATTTTGAATTTACCAAAGCTTTAGCAATGTATAATTTAGGAGTTACACATTATTAGTTTTCAAAAGTATGCATATTTAATTGTTGTACACAGGGGTGAATTCGAGCCCTTACTGCCCTAGGCTGAGTCACTGCAAGAGAAATTGGAGCCAGGCCCTGAGAAATGTTCCAAAATTCAGTGTGTATGTTATAACTTGGCCGAGGACAAAATTTTTGGGCCCGAGCCAGGGCAAGAGATAATTTAGGACTGCACCACTCGTTAGGCATAAATTTAAATGACGTTCGCTCTTAACAACATTTTTCTCGGAAATAAGAAATCAATTCCGACACGTGTCGCTACTTTTTTGAAATTCCGCGAATCTAAAAATTCAAATTAGTTTGCAATTACATACCGCATGTGAATTTCACACCTGAATGTCTTGTGAACAGGTATTTCTTATGACGTAAACTTCCTTTCCCTTTTCATTTGTGTAGGCTCACTCCTGTTAAAAAGAACCTGAATCGCTCATTAGCCGTATTAGGTTTAGGGCCAATATGTATATCCAGAGTATTTTTTGAAGAAAATTTTGACAGCATATATGTAAATTAGTCATGAGGTGCTAAGAACACTAAACCACATGGTCAAATGTCCTTAGATTTAAAAAAAATTCAAGTTAATCGTATATTCTAATAAAATATTATATGAAATCTATTTGCCGAGCTTCTTATGTGTAAACACTTGGTGGCACAACAAACATGGCTAAATGTGTTAGGCTCGGAAAGGAGCGAGCCCATTTCGAACTTCCCCATATAGGAAATTATCTGCGAATCAGTCATAGTTTTATAAAAATGCAATTAGACTATTAGGTAACACTCTCCAATAATGTTCCTGTTTGTGTTCACGATATATTTTTTTTGTAAATTCAAGTACAAGGCATGGAAATAGATACATAATTGTACAATCCCCCCATGAAGTAATTACATGGAATTGCAAATAAGTAAGATAACTTCATAGCCACACGTGGGTGCTAATGAAATGTAAAAACTGGATTTCTATTCACATATATGTCACATATATATGTATATACACTGGACTCTCTCTATAAGGGATCACTATAAATCAGCCCAAAAGTGCTACTATAGAGAGAGTCCCTTATAT
>JAQGAK010004271.1:0-12609 GCA_034696945.1 Lipothrix lubbocki
AATAAAATAAATAATAAAATAAATAATAAAATAAATAATAAAATAAATAATAAAATAAATAATAAAATAAATAATAACATATATAATAAAATAAATAATAAAATATATAATAAAATATATAATAAAATAAATATTAAAATAAATAATAAAGATATAATAGTAACTAAAAGACCAAACTAACAAATAAATAATAAAAGCTGAAAGAATAAAATCACCGACAATTATATAAATGATTTAAATGTAAAAAATGTGTAGTGTTTATAGTCGTATATGTATATGTCAGCAAATGTAAGTATGCCCAGAATTTTGGATTTAATCGACCAGAAATTTTGATATTTTCGTCGCATTATGTTCATATAAATATTTAAGTATTGGTATACAATCTATAATTAGGTTTTTGGATTCTGGCTGAAGTCGTCAATATCAGTTAGATCAAGATCAATGTGTCTCCGTGTTTAAAGGTCATCAAAATCAAAATACATAAATTGAAATACCAAAGGATGTACACATGCATATGATTATATGTTGTTACAAATGTAATCCTTCGATTCCGTCAGATTCGTTGGTTGGTGCAAGCACAGGCTTCATTTAAACAAATCAAAGTATTATTAGAGCGTGTGGGTTTAATGCCTCTTTAAAATTTGGATGACTAGCAAGGACGGTGACGGTAATAAAATCGTCGTTTGTCAATGAATCAATGTGTTTATAGTAGAAAGAACATATATGTAAGCATCTATGTATATGTACGATAATAGCATAAAGCAAAAACTATAAATAAGACAATAATAAAAATCTAGAGAGATTTGTATGTATATGAACTGCTCTAATTATTACACATACCCTTCTATGTAGGTCAGCCTTGACATTGAGGATCGATGGTATGCAATCATTTATATTTTGCAGATGAGAGGAGCAATTAAATATGAAAAATTAATGTTTAATTGCAGTTTACAAGTTATACATTGTATGGAGATAACGGTTAATATCTTGCGAAAAAAACGCACACGAGTTTTCTAATAAGGCATATTTACGTTTTACAAAGTCGGTATAATTTTTATACAAAGAAATGTGTAGATACATGTATTTTTAATAATTACGCACAATATGTTTACGCTATATGAAATGCTGCTATTTTTTAAGGTTGTTGTTGCTGTCACATGGTATAAATAAATTTGAGTAATAATTATTATTGCAGTTGAAAACACATGATGGAGTGAATGAAAGACAGATGATTGCATTTCTGAATAACATGTGCACAAATACGCAGTTTTACTTCAATTTCGACATGAAGATTCTACGTTATGTTTTAATATCAAGGTTCCTCGATGATGTCTAAACGACCGGGATTGTCTATAAACTATATTATGTTTATTAAAGTCAAAATCAGGTTTGATTTATATTATTGTACATATTTTTTGCGATGTTTCATTTTTGTACTAAAATTAATACAAAATAAATACAATTAATAAAATTAAAATAATTTCAAAATAAATACAATTAATAAAATTAAAATAATTTCAAAATAAATACAAATATTTAAATCAAAATATATGCAATTAATAAATTCAAAATAATACAAAACAAATACAATAATTGAAAGATTCAAAATAAAAACAATAATTCTGAAAATCAAAATAAAGAATATAACATTAATAAAACTTGCATTAAAATAAAAATACGACGAACATTCATATTGTATTTATAACGTTTCGACGATGGATAAATTAGTCACCAGAAAGTAGGAAAGTGCAGGGTTCAACCTTCCAAAATGATTTAAACCGGCACGCGTAATATTTCAAATATTTTAAAAATAATTTGTTTGCAAAAGTGTTGTTTGCCAATATTGCCTTCAAGGTGTACATAATTTCTAGAGCCATTACTGTATACAGCAAATGAAAATAATTTCAAGATCAAGTGCAATGTCTGAATACAGGAAAAGTCCTTAATAATAATGTAATAGGGCTGATAGGTTTACAGATAGATACACATTATGAATATTTTTTTAAATGAATATAAGAACGGGGATGTCCTTAATCAGTATACGTATAATGAGGATCTTCCTATGTATTAATATATTGTTTAGGCATATTTATGTAGTATTATACTGTGTGTGTGCTTTATGTACATGTTACAGTAGGGACAACTTGTCTGAGTCTTCTGATCTAATATCGTCAGACAAACTACAAAAGGAGCTTATATGATTTTGGGTCAGTATCAAAAGGGGACATGTTGCGTTTCGAAATTTTCCGGTACAAAAAGGAGCTTATATTTTTTCCATGCTCCGGAGCCACCAGCTCCCGTAAACACAATTATTTAATATAAGCTCCTTTTTGAATTAGTGAATTTTATATAAGCTCCTTTTCGTATTGTGTCAAAATCATATAAGCTCCTTTTGTAGTTAGTCCGACGATATGTTATAAATTGGAAACTGTGTGTAGGAGCAAAATGATATTCTTCATATAGTGTTCCATCTATTTTTAACGCTTGATCGTCCTTGGATTTTCCACAAATGTCAATGTTGCTGTCGTGTCATTTTATGTATCAAGTCTTCTCTCGTCATCTTTCGTCCCCAAGTCTGCCTTCCCTAGAAATGACTGATCTTCCACAAGGAAGAGGAACACGATTCCCATAAAGACGACACATCTGGGGATTTTTTAAAGCCTGTAATTTATTAACTCCAATTATCCGCATGGTATTTGTGTCAAGCTCGTTGAGCTCATGTTAAACTTTCCGTCATTACTTTTATATCCTGTCTTTTGAAAGTGCACATATACATTTTATTCTTAAAATTATAACAACTTTTTTAATTTTAATAATCAAGGTTTCTAAGGTTTTAAATTTTAATTAATTTTTTAATATTTAAATTTACAAAAAATATTTACATTTGTTAACAACAAATTCAATTGATTTTTTTAATTTTAAATAATTTTTTCCAATTAAATAATTTTTAAATAAAATTCAATCTAATTTTTTAATGTTTAAAATAAACCCCGTAAATTTAATGTCTATTTGTTGTGTATTAAGTGTTTTACAGATTACAACGCTAATTAACATATATGGAAATTCAAAATGGATTTCAATAAATTATTTTTAATATTTTAATGATTGTAAATCTAAAAAGCTGGGATAAATAATTGAATGGTAATATTTTGTGACGTTGCTAAATACTAGAAATTTCAGGTTGCACGACCAAGCTTTCACTAACTTTTCCTGATTACTGATTAAAGACATATTTTTGTTCTTCAATTAATTACTTTCTTTCACTAACTAACGGACGTCATGCTTCAAGTACTTCAAGTTTCAAGTTCTAGAAAAATAGCTTGACTCACAAGTTATAAAGCAATTTTTATTGGTATAAAATTCAAATTTATTTGAAATAAAGAAATTATATTCAATTTAAAATGTATACAACTATATAGTATTAAGTACAGATGAAGAGGATTATCAATAATTATTATTACATCACAGGAAAACATATCCTGATTTGGATTTTGAGCAGCGGTTCTGACCAGAAAATATATGCAGAAGATTACAATTTTTGTTTCTGTCAGCAAATAATCTCCCGAGCCAGTATATGAATAATATGAATACTAAATCATCCTTATTTCTGGCGATGACAGAACTTGTATGTACTTTCTACAAACTATTTTTTGATTATTAATAAGTGATTGACATCCTGTGACGTTATTTATGTAAATTATCGATAAAGTACACTTGTTTTCAGTATATGTATTTTCATTTTTAGCACGGCGCTGCAATGGAAATTTGATATTTAATAAATTCAAAATTTATCTGAGGGTGAGACTGTAAGTAAATGATATTGTCATTAATGTTTAGTGTATGTACAGTGTGGGATGCATACGAATGCAAGACAATACATGAATAAATGATTGCTTCTTTTCCAGGTCTAATCTTCCTGTGCTATTTATGTCCAAGATCTTTGAAGAAAGGAAGGGAAAAGTGTAATATTTTCAACATTTGCACGAATTTTGTATTTTAATAGCCGTTTTGCTATCCACACTTTCGCTAACTAATAACAGTAATGATTAATGTACAAATGACAGGAAAATGCAAATTTAATTAGACTGAATTAAAGTCGAACTAATTAAATAAAATTGCTTTCCAGATTTAATAAAATGTTTAATAAAAAAATTAAATAAACAAAATATACATAATAGGAAAAAATAAATAAATGGTTTATTTTCAAAAACTAAATAAATAAATTTAAATTCCAATGCAAAATATTGAATTAAATTTATAGAAATTATTAAATTAATTTAAATTTACAGAAATTATTGAATTAATTTAAATTTACAGAAATTATTGAATTAATTCAAATTTGTAGCAATAACTTTCTTGTTTCTTTAGTTTTTAATTAAAAGAAACACTCGAGCGAGGTTTCCTCAACAAGTTAACTTAATTAGTAAAATCTTGATTTCCTGTATTATAGGCCTGTACTTGTATTGTGTGTCTTGTGAATTTACGACTTCATCAACATTTGCAGAGTTGTCCGTAGGATTTATTTTTACTATTTTTCTCTGTATTTAATTTAGAAATGGGAAGCAAAGCAAACATGTGCGGCTATTTTCGTCATATTAATTCCGCATTAAGAAATTCTGAAAGACTTGACTTTATTTTGGTGGAATTAATTGTGCTTGAAGAAAATGAAAAAAAACAACATAGCTATTTTTGTAAAATTAATTTCGCTTGAAAAACCAATTAATTTAACGCTATTTTTAAATACACATTTGCTTTATAATTATTGTGATTCTTTCACCTTTTGACTTCATTCTAAGCATTTCAGATTGTGGAATCACGGAGAGATGCGTATTTCTTGCATTTAGTCACGACGAGACACAATGGCCCAAAAGTATTTACCCGCGTACCGAAACATAGTAATAACACATATGCTAATTTTTTTACGATTCGGTGCCAGCTGTACGAATTTGGGTTGACAATTCTTTTCAGCTACATAATTTTGCCAGTTTCAAGGCAGGCTTGACATTGGAATTTTTACAATCTCAAAAGTGAATCTTAGGCGGTCTGATAATTAGTAAATATGTATATTATTCTAATAATATTTTTTCAAGTATACATTTTTGTATTCTATGTACATTTTTTTTAAACATTAAATGCATCTTTATATACGACGCACGGTCCCTGCAAAGTGAAAGCCCGCGTGCCTCTCATTTATTTTGCTGGCACTTTCTTCTACTTTATGAACTGCAAAGTATACAGAGTGAAGATTAAATCAAAACAAAAAAAACTTTCGAGTTTAACTATATAGGCATTAAATATTTTCACATGTAAATATGTTCAGATGTCAACTAATCTTTTTATCGAGATAGCTTTGCATATAATTTTAGTTGTTGCATATAATTCTGTACACATGTGCGGTGATGAACACAGCTGCTGCTTATACATAGTAATTTATTGTTTACAACAAGTTTTGGGAGCATATCGTGGGCAAAGGATCCTAAAGTACCAATTTCTATGTTGAGGGATAGAAATTGGTACTTTTAAGATCCTTCGCCGACGATATGTTGAATTTTTGCAGTAATTATTTCCATTCATTGCTGCTTCCTCAAACAATAACAATTTTAACGGGTTGTTTTGTAAAATCCTGACCTGCATATTGTGAGAACTATTACTGGAAATTTTCCAGCTAATTTGCTACTTTCAAAATCTTAGTAGTCTTTTTGTACCTTTGATAGGTTTTAACATTTTTTCTGTAATTTCTCCAGTTTCTCAAATGATTTCTGTAATTTCTCCAGTTTCTCAAATGATTTCTCTAGTTTCTCAAATGATTTCTATAATTTTTTAATTCAACTATTTTTCTATATTTGTTCAATTTTTCTCTAATTTTCAACAATTTTTCTCTAATTTTCAACAATTTTTATCATTTTTTCTTTCATTTGTAACATTTTTTTGTATTTTTTTTGTAATTTAAACTATTTTAATATTTTTTGATCAAATTTTCTATAATTTTTGAAAATTTAAGCATTTTGTTATAGTTTTTGCAATTTTTATTTATTTTTATTAATTTTTTTGCAAAATTTTACGCAATTTTTATGCAATTTTTTGGGCACATTTTACAACTGTTGAAATCCAAGTGATTTTTTTCTTAATTTTTCAACTTTCGTCGTCGGCTTAGCCAATTATATCTGGAAGCCCTACGAAATTTCAGAAATTTTTGGTTTGAATATTTTCCTTACAATTTAAATAAATTGTCTATCGGATTTTTACCCTTTATTTGCAGTGCTAACAACAGATTGTAAAACTACTTCGTCATCAAAAACATTGATGAAATATGATTGAGCAAGAAAATATTGTTGTAGTGAGGCTCTCGTTTTTGTTCCGCAAGTGAAAACTACAGCAGGTGCAAACGGATTTTGACAAATAGGAGCAAATGTTCGAAGTTATCTAAAATCGGATTATTTTAGTCCTGGTATCATGAAGCACTTACACATAACCTGACTTAATCTTTTGAGTCCTACATTTTTACTGCATCTCAAAATGTACTAATGTGTATGTACATACTAGATATACATATATGGATACATACAGATTGTGCATCTACATATTTACACATTAATCCCTTTGCTGACTTGGCGAAAATATAAAAATGAACCGTCAGGATTCAACTTGAGATTGAGAAAGTCTGCAATTTTCTAATGATTAGACTGTAACAACGTCAATGTCAACTGTCTCAGTCGGTGCCAAAACCCAAAGCAAAAACGTAAATATTGAGGAACGAGGACCTAGCCCACACAATTATTAGTGGAGCCTCACTGCTCCGAACAAATATAGCACGGTTCATTTTTCCTGACCCGGAACGTGCAAAATTAAAAGAAAACAAGTATGTACATATGTTTTTGTGCATTATGCAACCCTTGTCAAAAATTGAAAAAAATTACTTTGTTGATCCCGAAATATAAAAGAAAATAACACGTCAGTCTGCGAGAATACCTCGGACAGATTCTGGCGATGTTAACGATGAGCAAAACGTAAACAAAATTATTTTGGCGGCTTGAATTTTTAATAAATTATGACTCTATTTTATTCAATGTATCAATTCAATGCATTTTTTTCAAATGTATTAAGCACGAAAGAATCAAACATGGAATTAATAAAATAAATAATAAAATAATCAACAAAAAAATAAAATACCCAATAAAATAAATAATAAAAATAAAGTACTTAATAAATTAAATAATACAATACATATTTAAAATTCTAATTTAAAACTCTAATATTCTGAATCTTTATTTATTTTTTAGCTTTAAATTCTATTTTTAAAATGCAATCTCATTTCCGGCAACTATTTGAGGAATTAGTGTGTAGGAAATGTCATAAACAAGGATCTTTTCTTTATCATTAAACTCTATAGATTTTGATGAATTTCAGAGGGAGTTATGAATTGATTCTAATATTTATTTATTTTTCAGTTGTTCAGTTGAATGTTCGTAATCAAATGTAAACAGTAAATCTTCGTTTTAGAATTATTTTAGAACTTTATATATCTGTAAATGTGTTTAATATATAATACACAATACGGGTTTTTTGTGTATAAATGCAGAACCAGCAGTACAGCAATGACTTTTCCAAAAGTTGACAATTAAATATATTTGATATTGAAATGAACATCCATTGCTGTAATATATGATGTATAGAAATGCCTGTCTGGCTCCAAAAATCTGCAATAAATTCGGTACACTTGTCCCCCGCATTTTCAGCTTGTATTTTTCCGATGTTCGATTGTCAAAGCTATGGGAAAACCCGCGGGCGGTACATTTCCGTGATTTTTTCATTTCCTCTCCTCGTTATATTGAATTTAAATTCAATGGAATAATTCTGTATGACAGAGAATCTCCAAAACTTTGTGAATTAAATATGTATGTACATACTTTATAAAATTAAAATAATCACGTTTATTATTAAAATATTTATTATTTAAAATATTTATTATTTAAAATATTTATTATTTAAAATATTTATTATTTAAAATATTTATTGTTTAAAATATTTATTATTTAAAATATTTATTATTTAAACTATTTGTTATTTAAACTATTTATTATTCAAAATATTTATTATATATATTATTTCTAATATTTATTTTTTTACATATGTAATTGTTATTCAAATTCGTGTAATATTTAACAATTGTACGAACCGTACATATGTATTGATTGTACAAATATTTGTTTTAATAATTATTACCTACACGTTTTTTAAAAAGTCAGCGATTAATTTCGAAGTCTCTTCTGCATGGGTAATGTGCAAATGATGAGGGCCGGGTCTCCGAACAAAAAATACTTTGCCCTCCTGACCTTTCTGTCGAGTCAGCCATTTTTCAATGTTGTCGTCAATGTAATTCGGGATGTAGCGCAATCCGTCTTCGGCTGTAATGTAGAGCACAGGTGTCCTGTGAAATTTACGTGAATAATTGTATAGGGCTTTTAATATAAGTACTACCTTACATGATTTAAAATCTAAAGAGGAAAAGTGACTTCACAAAAATAACATTTAGAGAAAATACATCAAAATTCTTTTTAGGCTAATTTCATAAAATTATAAATTGAGGTCAATGTTGTTCAAAAGATGATTTAACTTCAGATGAAATATTTTGATGTCATTAGTAGGATTAATTTTTTTTAAATCATTTAATAATATCAAAGTGTAAATAAAGAGTGTAGCAAACTGTTTTGTATTTTGTATTTTACAGAGGTTGATCAAACATCAAACTAACCGAAAGTTCTTCGCCACATGGGAAATCTGTTTCGGACTGAGCGTCATGAATGTCAAGAATTTGAGCCGAATGTCGTGCGTAAAGTAAAACTCATTGGATCCGGGCTCCGTCTCCCTGATTCCTCTAGTCATGAGAAGCTTGCAGGATGTTTCGTCTAGTCCTCGAAACGGATGTTTCAAAAATTTCTCAAGGATTGTGTCATAGGGATAAGCTTTTGGAGGCTTGTTGGCGTATTTATGGTCCAGTCGAATCGTTTCGGATATTACTTTTGGAATCATTAGGAGGAGGTCCTGCTTGCTGAAGATCACGGGAGTTAAGGAATCGATCGCTACCTATAATGATTTCGGTAGAACTTTCAAGTATTCATATTATGAATCGGAACAATTTTTTTTATACAAATAGTTTTGAAAAAATAATAATATGAACATACATATTTTTCAACTCTGCCACAGTTGTGGGTGCCAGTGAAGAGAAATCCCACCTGAGCTCCAAGGGAATGACCGATGATTGTGACCTTCGGCCATTGGAACTGCTTCATGATCCGTCCGATCAAAACTAAGATATCACTCATTTGGTACAGCATTCCGGGTGGATAATGCGAAGAGAATCCATGTCCAGGGTAATCGATGCATAGAAATTGATAATTTGGTAAGTCCTGTATTAACAATGGTATTAATTTATCAAACGTTGCAAGGTTGTCTTTCCAGCCGTGCAAACAAATGGCTGTTTTTTTGTAGTCGGGGTCGTAACCGTTCCAAAGACGCCCTGAAACAAACATTTTAATCAGATATTTTAAAACATTGTAATTTGTAATATTTATTTTTTATTTTGCAAATTATTTATTTTATTTATAATTTATTTATTTTACAACTTATTTATGTTTATTTATAATTTAAATATTTTGTCCTTTAAATATATTATTTATTTATTATTTATATATTTTCAATAAAATGTTATATTTTTAAGAGTGTATTAAAAAGAGGGATCCATTCAAGATCAAGATTGTTTAACCTGCAACGACTCCCCACGGAACGGGAATATTAACATCGACGAAAGTAGCAGTAGAATAATTATTTTTAGATTGCCGTCTCCATCTGTTCGGTGATGAGCACAACGTTAATGAAGAAAGAAGCCTCCTTGATCTTGATTGACTCGAAATAACAATATCTTGATGTAATCTAGGCTTATGAATACGAACTTCCAATTTTAAATGTTTTAAACAAAGTCTGAACATATTGATTTGAATGTTCAATATTTATTTATTTTCATGTGGGGTTTTTAAATCAACGGAATAATAATTAAGAAACGCATGCAGTTAATTTAGAAAAATATAAAACTAATTTTTAGCACTGTACACACGAGTTTAACCTTCTCACATTGTCACATCTCACTCGATCTCGACTTGACTCGATGGATCGCTTTAGAAAACTAATGCTTATTATATAACTTGTTGCAATAAATAAATTAATGTTACGTAATCTTGGATCGGAGTCTAGATCCCTAAAATTTTCCTGCGAGAATAATTTATAGCTTTGAACCTTGCAAGTTTTAAAATTTTAAAGTGCATTTTTATTTTAAATATTAAATTCAATCCAACTGGAATTCAACAAGTTCATTCATATTCTGTTTCCGTACCTTCAGTGATAAATATTTGTAATTGAATTTTGGTCACAAATTATGAATTTTATGTATTTCTCTAAATAGTGGCCCGTGTATTTCAAGGAATTAAAAACCCAATAATTTGCTCAATGATTTTTGAATTTATTATAGTGATTATGTTACAATGCTAATATTAATTCCTTTTAAGTGTTTTTCCTTCTAACCAAAATTTCCAATCGAAAAAGACAAATATAGTCAGTCGTCCTTGTAAAATCATGCTTTCTCGAAATTTCAATGGACGCACAATTGGGATTCATCTTCAAAGTCATAAAAAGTTGTTCCTAAATGCATTAATTGCATCTATACTGAATTTATAATCCTTAGAGCCATTATTTCTTATCCAGCAAATTGTAAACATTCAATTTTCAGCTTGCTTATGCGAACAATCTTATCAAAATTACATGAGAAAGGTTGTGATGAACAACAGGAAATTCTCATTCCATTTTTTTTATTTAAAAAATGTATGTTTGTACTTATCGTTAGTAGTACCGTAAAAAGTGCATATGGAAAAATAAAATACTCGCAAGAAGCTACGTATTATTTTTCCAGACCTTCAAGCTCACGTTAATTATGAATTTAGACGACTTGACTCTTTCTTGAGCAAGGTGTGGGAATTATTGAATCTATAATAATTTGTTAAATATATTATAAATCGCTCTATATACTTTAATTTATATGTTGAGCCCATATGCTTTCTGTCAAACAATATATCAAATGGATTTGAGGAATAATTATGTGTTGAAGAAAGTGAAATGAAATATTTGTGTTGTTTGATTGTTTGGAAATCATGGGAATGAATTCTTTCTCATGATGAGAATATTAAGCTTTAAATAAAGTACATGGAACCTGTATTATTAGTTCATTTTGAGTCAATTTCCTGCTCTGCAACGTATATGCGCTCTTCAAATTAAACCAGTAAGTTTGTTCAGTCAATTATTGAAGCCATGATATCTGTTTCGAAGCGGGTTCCATATTCAGTTTTAACATTAAATTCATTTCAAAGAATTCATTTTTAGTATAATATCTACGATATCACCTAATTGTTTCACTACGCCCCAGTATACCTGAAGATATAGGTATATAAAGTCAAATAGTGAAGCCAATATTTTTCAAAATGTACATGTTCAGTGCAGTAACTCAACTCACAATCAGTGTATTTTTTCTGATTTTTGTAATTGATTACGACGTGATAAGAGCAGAAGATATGGATGGCAAAGATCTCTTTTTAACACCGCTGATTAAAAAAGGATTGCTGGTTGAAGCACGGCGAGTTGCTGAGGATAATATGGCAATCTCTAAAATCAAGTCCAGTCGAACGGTTAAAAGTTACAGTGGATTCTTCACTATAAATGAAACTACTCAAGCTAATTTGTTCTTCTGGTTCTTTCCGTCACAAGTAACAATACTAATGTCACAATTGAACAACGACACAATTTATTTGAAGATTTTTATTATATAACAAAACTAGAAAAATTAACTAATTTTTTATATATTCTGACGTATTTATTTCGAAAATTATTAATTTCAATCATTATTACAGGAAAACCCAGACACCGCGCCAATTATTCTCTCGGTCAACGAGCAACCTGGACATTCATGTTTAAAAGGAGTTTTTCTGGAGCAAGGCCCATTTTATGTCGGGGAAAATAATGAATTAATAGAGCGGGAATTTAGCTGGACCCGGACTCATTCAATGTTGTATATTGATGCACCTGTGGGCTCTGGTAAACTCATTTGTTTAAAACTTAAATTTACAACAATTTAGTAATTTAAAGTACAAAACAGAGATTGCCATAAATGTCCTAAATTCATTTTTAGGATTTAGTTTTGCCCTAAGAAAAGAAGCTTTTGCATTCACATCTGATGACGAAGCCTCAGAAATCTATTACGCTCTACTCCAGTTTTTCACCTTATTCTCCGATTTTCAAAAACTGGACTTTTATCTCGTGGGAAAATCATATGCCGGTAATTAAGTGTTTGTTATTTGTTTTTGGAATATTATTCAAATCTCTTCAAATATTTCATCATCATTTCTTCAAATTCATGTCACTTACAGAAACTTCAATTTATGGTTCTTTGTTATCATTTAAGAACTATTAATTATTCATTATTTATTATTATTTATTTATAATTATTTATTTATAATTATTTATTTATAATTATTTATTTATAATTATTTATTTATAATTATTTATTTA
>JAQGAK010004272.1:0-12606 GCA_034696945.1 Lipothrix lubbocki
ATGAATCATTTGTCCACTCGATCAGCTTGTTGAAATTAATGAAATTGTATGGGTTGGAATCCTTATCGAGAAAATGGCAAGGAGATAAGATATAGTAGTTGTAAATTTAGGACAAAATCAGCATTATATCGTGACATCAATGCGCAAAAAATCATCATAAAAATTGTTATTAGTGTATGTCATCACACATATCAGTTATATCTTGTTACTCACCAAATCTGATAAAGAACTTACCTACTGGCATTATAGAGAGCACATTTCATCATTCCAATTGTGCTCTCGATTAGAAGTACTCGACATACCCGAAAACATTATTTAAATAAAATAACATAATACATTCTCTATTTGTATATATGGTGCAGGGCTTAATTTATTGTAGCCCAATTGAAAATTTTTTTCTTGTTTTAATTTTTTTTAAATTAAATAAAGAATCTGTAGAAAAAATGTTAAAACTAATTTCTATTTTCCTTCTAACATTGCCTTGCTTAATCAAGGCCCAAGAAGGCACTGCTTGTAATGCGACAATTTCTTGTGACCTGACAAAATTTCTGGAGTGTGACATTAGCACTGAGACGTGCTATTGCAAATCTGCGTCAGTATGGGATACAATTCAGGAAATATGTCTGGTACCCTACGACAAGGCTTGTCAGAATGAGACTGGCGAACCACCTTGCAACCAGGCCGGTAATCAAAAATGCTTGGAAGATGCGACGACCAAGGATTTTACCTGCCAATGCGTACATCCTAGTGCAACGTTAGTGTTTATTTAAAATAAATATAATTTTGTAGTTATTTAAGTGAAAACATGTCTTTAATAATTGATTTATTAAATAAAAATCCAGTAACGTTGTAAATTCTAGTACATTTTTTTAAATTAAATATTCTTAATATATTTTTTTAAATTTCTTTGAATTTCTTTACGGAAAATGTTGTTGTTAAATATGTACAATTATTATTACATCATTACTATAATGCAAAATAATTAATACATACATTTTATAAACAGATACAATCCGACCGACGGCCGCTGTAATATAAAGCAAGGTTGGGAATGTGACTCGGATGATGAATGCGGACCAAGTGCAAAATGTGAAGAGTCGCCGCCGTTACCCGCTACATGCAAATGCTTAGGTCATTTTCCTCCGAATCCATCTGGTGAATGCTTGTCCAACTATGGGGATACTTGTAGTCCAAGTTTTGACATTTGCGACTGGACAGCCAAATTAAAGTGCAATGCTTGCAGCTTTAAATGTGATTGCGAAAAAGGGAGCGCCTTTGATCAAACTGGTGTGTGCAAGAAATTAGCTGGACAAAGTTGTACCCTCGATGATGATTGCTTCTCCTTGTCCAAATGTATGACGGACACCACTAACCCGATAGCTCCAAAAATTTGTCAATGCGATGGTAATACAATTTATAATTTATGCAAAAATAGTGCAAAAAAATTAAAACATTATTAATAAAATTATAATTAAGTAAGTAACTATCAAATTATTGTTTTATTTTTTATGTAGCATCTCTACAGCCTGGTATATCCGGTAAGTGTGTCATTCCCTACAACGCTGCGTGTTCCGGTGACCCAACAATGACATGCGACAAAGAGGGCAATCAGATGTGCAGGGACACATGCACCTGTATCGATGAAACCAACATGCAATACGATCGAAACCTTAGAAGTTGTTACCTTCGGAAAAACACGGAGTGTAACAACGAGAATTGCCTCTGTCACCCGGATTTAGCCTGTGACGCTACAACAAGTCTTTGCACTTGCGATGGCAGCCGGGGGTTTGTTGAAAATAAAGACGGAGATTGCAAACTTATGTATAATTATTCCTGCGACGTCCCTAATGCAATCGGCCTGTGCAATAACGAAGATAATTTAGTTTGCGGGACAGATTCGAAGATATGCGAATGCAGGGCCAACTACACTGATGTAGTCCATGAATCCAAAAATCGCATCACATGTTTAGGAACGTATGGCGCTCCCTGTACCGAGCATGCCAACTGCTATGTGAATGCGTCCGTGTTGGGTTGTCACCCAACACTTAAGGAATGCAGATGCTTTTATGACAAGCAGGAGTACAATGAGCGGGAGGAGAAATGCTATAGTTCACTGGGCGGTCATTGTGACATCGACGCCTCGGATGAAGACAATAGACCAAGTTTGACCAGCTGTATGGCGAACATGGACTGTACGGAAGCTGGAATTTGTAAATGCAAGGAGGGTTACATGGTTATTTCAGATACTTGCAGTGATGCTAATATTAATTTATTTGGACGTTTGCTAATTGTTAGCAGTGTGGTTATAGTTTTTATGAAGACTATGACGTTTGCCTAATTTGTGTAAATTACATTTATACATCAAGTATTGTGTTGATTCCAATAAATTGTCTTTTTGCTACTCAAAATTAAATTTTTTGTAGCGCCAAATTTGTAATTTTCACTAAAATGTTATTATTATTACGTATATTTCACAAAATCCACCTTCCTTATAATATTACCATGATACGTCAATAAAGGATACACTATGTGGCAATTTAAGTTGTACACCAAACTTTCATTTTGAAAACAAACCATTACGCGCATATTAAGATGAAATCTTCGGGTAAAATTCTGTTAAATTCAGAATTGTTTTCTGATCAAAACCCGGAATATAAAACTTTTTTTTCTTCAAAATTTCTAACTAGTGTGCCAGATTTAACCACAATAACTAAAAAGTTAAATTCCGGCAAATTGGATGACAGAACGACTTAATGAGCATTTAAAAAAATTATTAACAAACTTAAACAACAATTTGTTTCGGGTTTCTGCTATACTTGTCCCATGAACAGAATTTTCTGCGGTTTTTGGCCTTCATTACACATAATATAATAGTGAACTCTCGAATTCATAATTTTATAATAGTTCTCCATGATTTCAGCTCGATGCAAGCACATACGAAGCTCCATCAGAAATGCATGAGTATGAGCTCTGAGGACACCGGTTTTCGAAATTGTTTGACCTTCGTGTAGAAAATTCGCTTTAAATATTTATTGCATTTCACAATACATGTGGCACTTAATCAACACATCATCTTTTACGTATCGTACTGATAACTGTTAGCATTTCTGATAATGTGTAGATCTTTTATGCTTATAGAATAAAAAATCATCACTTCGCGATAATTTAGTCTTGCGTGAAGGGGTGGCGTCAGCGCCAAACGACTAGGGTTAAAAGTGGGTTGGGGTGGGGAGGGTTGTATTTAGAAATAAATTCAAATTCAATCTCGATATTGTAAAATAGTTATTAGTCGCTTTTGCGTATTAGAATAATTCTAATACGGCTAATAAATAAATTATATATATAATATCTCAAGAACGCATGGACCGATTGCGACCAAATTTTGTGTACTTACTCTTTGGGTCACAAGTAAGGTCGGTATTGAAATTGGGCAAAATCGGTCCAATAGTTTTTTTGAAAAAAAATATCAAAATTTTGAAGTTTTAACTTTTCTATGCAAATCTTACGTTAATTTGTAAACAAACAAAGGAATTTTATCTAAATTTTTTATACACACTCCTGGGGTCCTTGGTGACATTATTACAAACATTTTTTGAAATTGAGTGAATGGTTTTTTCGAAAAAAAATCAAAATTTTGAAATTGCAATTGTAATACGCGAAAGCGACTAATAAATATTTTACAATTACAAAATTTTGAATTTATTTTCCAATACACCCCTCCCCACCCCAACCCACTTTTAACCCTGGGCGTTTGGCGCTGACGCCGCCCCTTCGCGCAAGCACTAAATTATCGCGAAGCGATGATTTTTTAACCTAACCCCGTCAAGCCTCACCCGTGTTGACAAAGGTCAAGATATTTTGGAATTTAAAGAAAGTCGTTAAAAATGTTTTCGGTACTTTAGTTAGGTTCAATTTAATACCAAATCCGCCGAACACTGAGCGCCGTTAGGCGCGAAGTACCGACTGTCGTTAAATTCCAAAATATCTGGACCTTTGTCATTGTTGTTAATTGTGCATCTTAATTACGGGCATTAGTATATTGCATATTTATATTTTAGTATAACTTGGTGTCTCGCTGACAATATGTGCTTGTGTATATCTACATATCGTCGGCGAAGGATCTAAAAGTACCAACTGCATGCATAGCTAATGTCTTAAAATATCAAACGCCACTTTTCGCGGATGTCTAAACATACCAAAACTGACGGCCCTACGCTGAAACAATTGTGGTACGTTTTGACTTTACAAGTTTGAGCAATCCCACGTTGGTACTCTAAGACACTGCCAAGTCATAGAGTTTAGTACTTCCTTCACCGACGGCATACGCACACAAGTATGTTTTGATGTAGTTGAGTTTATTTTTATCAGAGGACAACTATATTTTAGGTAAATGGACCCTTCTTCACTTTAGGCGGAGAGTCAATAACATACAATCACCTTCTAAATTATTCTAGATTAAAAATAAATTCACAACCGCAGCATTTTACATATTGTAAAGGTCGGACGAAGGCTTAATGTTAAATAAATGGTGGAATGCCGGCGATGAATTACTTTAAGAGAATACTTTTTATTAAATGAACTTTAAATTAAATTAAAGAAATAAATCAATGAATTAAATCAAAGGAAATAATTAATTAGGAACTTTTCAGAGATCATATATTTAAATAATAATAAAATTAAGGGAAAGTCCCAAGATAATCAAATATAAGTTCGGAGCACAAAGGGAAATGTGTGCAATGCACGATAATCGGAGAGAGAGTTTCTTTGTGAAACTCCAAAAGGAGAGTGTCGATGGCAGTCGAAACATGCCGAGTTTCAAAGCGCAAAGGGTTGTCGACCAATGGAATTTGATTGGCCGCGCCGTTGGTTGTTGGAGAGATGGGATCGTTGGATGGCATTGTAATGTCAAGACGACGACAATGATCTAGTGATCCGACTATATTGATTTAAAAATAGCAGGTTTTAGAAAGTGTGTAACTTGAGTGGTAAGGTAAACTTTCATACTTTCCATTTATAAATCAAACAGACGTACGTTTTGTTCACACGTTAATTTACTATCTGTAAGTTACTTTCGGCTGTGAGAATTCTGCCGTGGCTTATCGGGTTTTAAATTCTAAAGTACAAAATACTTTACGTGCAATTGTATAACAAAAATTTACCAGCTAAAGTAACGGACGCTGAAATGTCAATTCCGGCAGACTCAGTGATTTTAAAGAAAGTTGCATCTGCTCTAGACAAAACTACATTTGCATGTTCATTTTGTGATGATCGTTGTAAATCTAGCCAGAATCTGTGTTCCCACATACAAACGCACACGGGTGAAAGACCCTACAAATGTGAATTCTGTTCGAAGGCATTTCTAACTAAATCCGACTTGACACAACATTTCCGGGTGCACACTCAAGAAAAACCGTTCAAATGCAAATTATGTTCAAAAGAATTTCCAAATAAATCCTATATGAAGACGCACATGATGGTGCACGCTGGAGTGAAACCCTTTGATTGCAAATTATGCGCAAAAGCATTTATAAGCAGGGCAAATTTACAAAGACACATATTCGTGCATACTGGAGAAAAGGCTAGATGCAGCGTTTGTTCAAAGGAAGTAAAGCCAGGCTATTTAAATCGCCACATAAAATTGCACACTGCCAAAAGAAATCAAAAGTGTCCTTTCTGTTCAAAATGCTTCGCTACTCCAGCTTATCTCAAGCGGCATATAATGATCCACACCGGAGAGAAATCATTCAGTTGTCAATTTTGTTCTAAGACGTTTTTGCACCATTATCTGTTAAAACGGCACTTCCGAACTCACACTGGGGAAAACCCGTACAAGTGCAGTTTTTGTCTCAAAGATTTTTCTTCCACTTCAGCAATGCGTTTTCATATGCAAATACATGACAAAGAAAAATCAATTAGATGTAATATCTGTTCAATGGAGTTAACTGGTCACAATACACTGAAAACTCACATGAAAACTCACACTGGAGCGGAAAAATCCCATAAATGCAATTTCTGCGGAAAACTTCTTCGAAGTTTACAAATGTTAAATTTCCACATAAGGGTTCATACCGATGAAAAACCTTATAAATGCAATTTGTGCAGTAAACCGTTTAGAGGACATTCTTCTCTCCGACGACATTTGGTGTTTAATCATACCAGGGAGAGACCGTATAAATGTTCCGAATGTTCCAAATCTTTTGCCTTCAATACAGATTTACAGGTGCACCTAATCGTGCACAGAGGGGAGAAGCCGCATCAGTGTGACATCTGCAAGCGGGCGTTTTCGCGCACTAATGCGCTTAAATCCCACATGTCAATTCATACTGGAGAGAGACCTCATAAATGCGATGCTTGCCTCCGAAGTTTCCGACGACGAGACTCCTTGAAAATCCACAAATGCAAACAGATTGTGAAGCACCCAACAAATGTGAACATTGTTAATAATTTAAATATCCAAGGGTCTCAAATTTGTCAGGAATGCAAATTTGTGTGCAACTCCACAGAAGAACTTTGCCGTCATTACTTTGTACAGCACAAATTGCCGTTGGTCAAGTTGAAAAGAATTACTTTCCCGAGCTAAAATGGTAAATTATAAACACCTCAGATTTGTATTTTCTATGAAATATTGGAAATACCAACAATAAATATACTTATAGTAATTGTATGTACTATTATATAACTTTGGTTATTCAAAATAAGTAATAATATTTAAATTCTATGAAGAGAAAAAATTGTTTTGCTTACAATAAGCAAAAAGCTTTATGTGTTAAAAAATACTTATTAAACGTAAAAGCTTATCACATGTGATGTTTTGTTCTAAATAAATATTGTTGGTTGTAAAACTAACTCGGCGATTCTTCTGACTCTAAGATTTATATTGTGTGCTACTGTTGTGGTTCATTTTCTTCTAATTATCTTTATAATTCAATTTGTTAACGTGCATTTACATATATCATACAATATCATTTGTATTTTCGCTTTATCAATAATGACTTGTGCATCCATTAACTACATTGACAACAGGAAGGAATATTTGACTTTTCATTATCAGCCAACCATATGTGCCTAATACACCGATTTTAATTGACACCAGCCTCCCCCTTTTCTCTTTTAGCCACTATGCTTATCATATTTTCGGCTAGACGATTTTAAATTAAAACTTTGCGTGGATCATGTTCTAATTCGCGTTTTTCTGATGTTTTTCTGAAAGTCTTGCTATTCATGTTACAATTAGTACATTGTAAATTTACATTTTTTAGCATATCTTCGTGTCTCGCTGACGATATGTATGTACATACAATGTACATGTGTGTATCTGCATACGTATACATACACACGAATATGTTTTAATTTTATTAGTAGGTTTATTTTAATCCGTGCATATAGCTAGATTTTAAGTTTAAGGACATGAAAGAAAGAAGCTTAGCCGGGTCAACAGCCTTACCCCGAAGCCGAATCTTATAATCCACCTGCCTACACATACTAGAAACATAATATGTATAAATAATATATTACCTTCTAATTTAGGTAATATGTAGATCCAAAAGGAATCCAAAACGACTTTATTTACATTTACATATTGATCTAATATTAGCAGGTTTTAGAAAGTTTGATACTTGCTTGGAAAGGTAAACGTTTCATTCAATGCTCAAACTTAAGTTCAATTTGTTCCCACATTCATTTTCATTTGTGCGTTTATGTCTGCTGTGAGAACTTACATTCAAGTCAAAAACACTTCAGCTGCAAGTAATTTATTTGACGATTTTAAAGCGACGGACGGCAAAATGTCAGAACCAGCAGATTCTTTCCATTTGAATAAAAGTGCAGCTGCTCAGGGCAAAACTAGAGCATGTTCAAGCTGTGATTACAGTTGTAAATCTAGCCAGAAAATGTGCTCCCACATGCAAACGCATACAGGTGGGAAGCCTTACAAGTGTGAATTCTGTTTAAAGACATTTCCGAATAAATCCCGGTTGACACCACACTTGAGGTGGCACATTAGTGAAAAACCGTTTAAGTGCAAATTATGTTCAAAAGAATTTGCACATGAATCTAATATGAAGCAGCACCTCATGGTGCACACTGGTGTGAAACCCTTTGAATGCAAATTATGTTCAAAAGTATTTATAAACAAGTCAAAATTGAAAAGACACATGGTCGTGCATACTGGAGAAAAAGTATCCTGCAACTTTTGTTCAAAAGAAGTAAGGCCAGACAGTTTAAATACACATTTAAAACTTCACACTGCGGAAAGAAATCAAAAGTGCTCCTTTTGCTCAAAGTGCTTCATTACTCCAGGTGATCTTAATCAGCATATAATGAGCCATACACAAGAGAAACCATTCAGTTGTAAATTTTGTTCGAAGACGTTTTCGCAGAGCAGCAATTTAATCCGCCACTTCAGAACACACACAGGAGAAAGGCCGTACAAATGCAATTTCTGCCCAAAAGATTTTCCCCGCAGTTCTGAGATACGTTCCCACATACAACTACATACTGGTGGGGAGAAAAAACCCTATGAATGCTATTTATGCGGAAAGGCTTTCCGAGATTTACGATTACTAAATCGTCACGCTATGGTTCACACCGGTGAGAAACCTTATAAATGCAATATGTGCAGTAAGACGTTTAGAGTGAATGCTACGCTCCGAAGACATTTGATGGTGGTTCATACCGGAGAGAGACCGTACAAATGCTCAGTGTGTTCCAAAACGTTTCTCTTCAAGGAAGATCTGCAGCGGCACTTAATTGTACACGGAGGGGAGAAACCTCATCAGTGTGACATCTGCAATCGTGCGTTTCCGTGCTCTAAAGGGCTTCAATCCCACATGACAATTCATACTGGAGAGGATAAACCTCATAAATGCGATGCTTGCCTCAGAAGTTTTCGACGTCGCGATCACTTGAAAATCCACAAATGTACTCAAGCTGGGAAGCAATAATTAGGCTTTAAGATGAACATCATCAGCAATTCCAATGTCCAAGCTAATCATAGCTGCCATGAATGTAAATTTGTGTGCAAATCTGCTGAAGGACTTTGCCGTCATTACTTCACCAAACACAAATTGCCTGTGGTCAAGTTGACGAGAACTAAGTCTGGGAGCGAAAATTATAAACGTTTATATTTGTACCTTGCTTAAAATAATTTAGGAATTCAAGACACACTTCGAATAATTTAAAAATATTATTTAATTATTGTATTTATTTACTTTAAAAAATGTATTTGGATATGTAAATATGAGGAAATCAGGGATGACAAATTTCTTGGCCCAATAGATGATACGATTCTAATTTTGAACAATATTTACCATTGTCAAAAATTGTCCCCTTTTCTCAGGAAAAATTCAAAATTTTCTTTACATTTAAGTTTTTTCAAAAACAAGTATAATACGCAGACCTTCTCATGGGGTTCACATTTGGAACACCATGCCATTACTTTCATGCTCGTAATTTTATTTTAGTCTTAGTTTTAGAGTCCTGGCCTCAAAAATGCCAATTTTTACACTGTTTTGTTCAAATTTAAACGTACCGCCACATTCCTGGCGCGACCCACAATTAGTGAAATACATTTCCATGCGCGTTTGTATACATACATAACACATCCATTGGTTTACTTATGTAAAGATATAAACAAATTAAGAGTAGAATTTAAACTTTTACTAATATACCGCTGTTTCGGCGCCAAAATTCAAATTGTAGAAAAAGTTGAATAAAATAGAAAGCTGAACACCGTAAAATGTTTTTCACACCAAGCAAGTTAAAGTCGACAAACGTTATCAAAACCGGCACTCCAAAAACTAAAAATAGTTAATACTAAAATACATATCTAATTTAGGTAATAGCTTAAGGCAGGGTAAAGATTCTATTCAATACCACAGCTTTTACACATTGATCTAATAATAGGATTTAGAAAGTAATTCCTTTAAAACGAGAACTTCTCGTCCGTTCTTATTCATTACACTTTGCTTGATTTGTTAAAACGTTCATATATTTATTATGTGAGTGTTTAGCTGTGACATTCTGTTGAATCTAATAAGGTAATTAAATAAAAAAGTTACTTTGACAAACGCTTACAGTGGGACAAAGTCCCACATACTGTATTCTCCTATACGATTTCTTAACACGTTCATATATTATGTTCAGCAGTGATATAATTCTGTACTATTCAGAAGTTACAGTATTAGCAGAAATTAATTTTAAAATTCTTTGCAGTGTGACAACCTGAAACACAGAATTAAAAAATGCCACAACCGACCGACACATCAAAATTAGGGAAAGTTGCATCTGCTCCATGCAAAACTGAATTTGCATGTTCATTTTGTGATTACCGTTGTAAATCTAGGCATCAGCTGTGTTGCCACATTCGAACACACACGGGCGAGAAACCCTACAGGTGTGAGTTCTGTTCCAAGGCATTTCTAACTAAATCCTACTTGACACGACACTTGAAGCGACACAATCGAGAAACCCCATTTAAATGCAATTTATGCTCGAAAGCATTTATAGAAATGTTCAAATTGCAAAGACACATGGGTGTACATACTGGAAAGAAAGCTACTTGCAGTGTTTGTTCAAAGGAAGTTAAATCCAGCAGCTTAAGCCAGCATTTGAAAATTCATACTGTAGAAAAACGTCACCAGTGCTCATTTTGTTTAAAATTCATCACTACATCAGCTGGCCTTAAGAAGCATATAATGACCCACACAGGAGAAAAACCATTCAGTTGTAAATTTTGTTCAAAGACGTTTTTGCAAGCCTACAGTCTAAAACTGCACTTAAGGACCCACACTGGGGAAAAGCCATTCAGTTGTAATTTTTGTCAAAATTCTTTCGCTCAATATTCTTATATGAAGAACCATATGAAAACACACACAGGAGAAAAGCCAATTCGATGTCATATCTGTTCGGTGGAGTTTACTCGTCACAATACTCTAAAAACTCATATGAAAACTCACACTGGAGCGGAAAAATCCCATAAATGCAATTTCTGTGGAAAGCTTTTCGGAAATTTACAAATGCTAAATCGCCACATAAGGGTTCATACCGGTGAGAAACCCTACAAATGCAATTTGTGCAGTAAAACGTTTAGCGATCATACTTCCCTCCAACGACATTTGGTGGTTCTTCATACCGGAAAGAGACCGTTTAAATGCACAGTTTGTTCAAAAACGTTTGCCTTCAATAAAGATCTACAGTGGCACCTAATTGTGCACAAAGGGGATAAGCCACATCAGTGTGATATCTGCAAGCGTACGTTTCTACGTTTAATTACGCTAAAATCCCACCAGTCTATTCATACGGGGGAGAAACCTCATAAATGTGAAACTTGCCTCAGAAGTTTTCGACAACGAGACTACCTCAAAATTCACAAATGCACACAAGCTGGGAAACAATTATACTTTAACGTGAACATCGTTACTAAGGGTGTGAAAGGGCCTAATAAATGCCAAGAATGCAAGCTTGAGTGCAAATATGCAGAAGAACTTTGCCGGCATTACTGTGCAAAGCATAAGTTGCCTGTGGTCCGATTGACAAGAATTTAGTTTATGAGCTGAAATATTAAAATATACAGCCCAGATTTTTATTTTCTTTGAAATATTGTAAACATTCGGAAGGGGGGTTATAAATAATATTAATAATTGTATTAACTATTAACTTTTGTTATTAAAAATACCTGTACGTATTTGGATAGTTAATTTTTAAGAAAATAAAGGAAAAAATTGCTTTGCTAAGCAAAAATCTACATTAACACGCCTATACAAGCCACTTCGGGTAGTAAATTTCAATTTTTAGACAAATATATTATTCTATTTGGTTAATGGTTCTGCTGTTATTACTACACCGCGTTTTTATGGAAACTATCTTCATATTTTGGAAAATATCATCTGAATGAAAACGTTGATTGCATGTCATGTGTTGTTTTAATTATTATGTGGTGATACTGTTGTCGTTCATTTCTTCCTGATTATCTTTATAATTTAATTTTTAGAAATTTTTATATGTATCTTTGCTTAATAAGAATTCAATAATGAGTTGTTCATCAATTAACAGGTTTGTGTAAATAATTTATGATTTTATGGCAAAATCGTTCGTTGGCGTTTCTTATAAACAACTCGTTAATAGTTTGGGTCCTCCCCTATGATTTTTCTGTTCAAATGTTTGAAAATTTAAATGATTGACCAGCTCACTGGAGTTCCCCACCAGTAGTCATCTCGATTGTCAAATTTGAATACTGTAGAATATCAGTTTCCCATCGTAAGAAAATAAAATATTTTACGTGCAATCTATGGCATTTACCGACCTCTTGCTGTATAGTTAATTAATCGATATCTAGGACAAAATTTGCAGTGAATTTAAGCTTCCTAATAATTGATTATTACAAATTTTGTATTAACTACGACTCGACAATGGGGAAATGTTTGACGTGACCGGTATTAATCAGCACTGGTCGGCAAATTTTTTGAACTCGCACTCGCACTCATGAGTGCCAGGCACCTCTACGTGGAACTCAGAACTCACTCAAGGATTTGTATTCTGAATAAAACAAGAACTCGCACTCGCACTCATGAGTGCCGTTCATTTGCTCCAGCACTCACTCACGCACTC
>JAQGAK010004273.1:0-12605 GCA_034696945.1 Lipothrix lubbocki
AAAATAAATAATATAAAATAAATAATATAAAATAAATAATATAAAATAAATAATATAAAATAAATAATATAAAATAATTTAAAAACATAATCCCAACGGATTTCAGGCAATATTAATTAAATAAAAAAATAATTAAAAAAGAAATAAAATGAGTGAGCCGTGCTGTTACAGAGCAAAATGCCTGAAAAAATTCTCAAAAGAGTTAAATCAAATAAATTTACGGGCATTATGTGAGAATTTAACCAAAACCGGATTTTTCAATGTCACGGACATGTCCATCATGCTGATTCCCGTGTTTCATAGCGTCCCCTCGCTAGTGCTGATTGTTGAGAAGCAGTTGGAGAAGCTTCAGGGGTAAGTGCGGGAGAATTTGAATAAACAAACCGTCAAATAAAATTGAAAATTCCAATAATTGCCAACAGTTGTTTTTATGTTCAATTTATGGTTTTGCATTGATATTTTCATATGATGATTTTATAAATTCTTATTGTTCAGTCTTTCTGTTAAATTAATGTCTTGCTTGTTTGACTTTCGAAGATCTTTATTAAAATTCTTATTAATTTTAATAACTATTTTATTTGTTTCAAAAAGATTTAATTTTAATTGTAATTCTTGATTATCTGCGGTATTTACCGAAGAATTGTACGAAATGAATTTGTAATTTCAATTTTAATTCTTACAATAAAATTCTAATAAAGAATAAATAAAAATTCAGACGCATTTTTAGCATAGGGATTTCAATATAATTGACGAATTTCCAGTGAACGATTTTGATATTTTATGTAATAATTAATAATTTTAATAATAATTTTAATATTTTATATAATAATTAATATTTTATAATTAATATTTTATATAATAATATTTTATACAATAATTTTAATATTTTATATAATAATTTTAATATTTTATATAATAATTTTAATATTTTATGTAATAATTTTAATATTTTATGTAATAATTTTAATATTTTATGTAATAATTTTAATATTTTAATATTTTATATAATAATTTGTAAAAATTATTATTTTTACAGAGAGGAGCAAGACAAACTTTGGGAGAGTTTCCTTCGTGCACTGAACGCGGATCATCCCGAACTGGCTTTTAATATTGCTCTGGAATGTGATAAATCTAGTAAGGAATATTGTTTTTATATTCAAAAATTGATTTAATAATTAATGAAACAGTATACCTATTAATTTTCCTCAATGATCCTAAATTATTTAATTTACGATTACAATACTATGTATTATTACCATTAATTAATTATTATACTCATTCACATGTTCATAGTTTACCATGAAAAGCCCCGGGATCGAAGTCCAACGTCAAAACTTGTCATTGGAGCACCCACAGATTTCCGTCACATTGTGTCTGCCACTGGGGCGCCGACAGCGGAGAGGAAGATCGGGTAATTTACAATTTCAAAACAAAACCAGTGATCATTTAAATTTTTATTGCTGAAAATTCTTGAATAAATGCTAAATTATTTTTAAATTCTTTCTTGATCAATCAGAGAAGTTTCCGACGCGACGTTTGGAAAGGAACAGCTGCTCTGAGCTCTGACCGCTGATCAACGAGCAATAAATGTAAATTTTGTGAATATTATTTCTGCTATGTATGTATCATAATTTTTACTCAAAAATATTTAAAATTACAATACAAATTGTATTACAAATAGTGTAAAATATATTACAAACTGTTGCTACATATACAAATTAGGATTTAATTAAATTAGTTTAGTTTAATTATTTCGTCGCTGAATAATTTCTTGCAAATTGTCACCAATGAGACAAAGGGCTTTTGTAACTTCTCGTCGAATCTTCAACGTCAAAAAGTTTGCTATTGGTCTCCACCACTGTCTGATTTATATTGGCAATGTATTTTTCTCCGCGATAGCCGTTCTCTTTCTATAAAATAATAACATAAGTGATAAGGGAGTTCGTATTAGTCAATTATATTCTAACCACTATGTATATTTTTAATAAAAGTTCCAAAACGTGATAATTTAAATATTATTATAACTAATAAATAATAATTAAAAAATAATAATGTGATGTAGGAATAAATAAATATTCAATAAAAAATAATTATTTTTAAGATCACAATTTTAAAAGTTTGTCTGAATTACGTCATATCCCCTATTATAAATAGTTATTATTGTTGTCAAAACATTTCGCATGTGGATTTTTATTCATGCTAAAATCGTAAGAGCTAAAATTTTCAAAACTAATGTTGTACCTGATACTGTGGTGCATTTCGCTCGACCGCCCTAGGAGGAACTTCAAACTTGTGCGGATGATACAGGAATCGGGTTCCCCATAATAAATAACCGATCGGAACCGTGTGGGAAATTGCAATGAAGCTTAAAATAAATATCTACAAGATCAAAAAAATTGTTTGGGCACAAGTTACAGAAATTATTAGTAACTAATAATAATTTCTATTATTACTTTATTAATAAAGTATTTTAAATATTGTTGACAGTTTTTTGTAATTAATTTCCAGAATCTTGAATTAGCAGTCTGACTTAAAAATAATTTGTTTCAACCAAATAAAATATAAAATTGTATTTTATTTGGTTTTCAAAATTTTTTGAAATTAAATGCGCATGCAAGTTTAAAAAATACGGACGTATTTAATATATGAATTAAATAAGTATTTTACCAAAATGAACTTCATGATGGCTCCCACTAAAATCTTTGTAACACGCTGTGGATTTTGCACAAAATAACACTATGAGATGTGTGAAGATGACAAATAGCACAGCACATTTACAAGTGCAGTGGGACAACGGAGAACGCAGGAGATTCAATGACTGAGATATGAAACCAAAGAGAGACTTTCATCTAGAAAGGTGGCACATGCTAATAAATACAGGATATGAAAAATGATTGTAAATTGCAACACACCGTTGGATTAAGCAATAAGATACACATATGAATTATTGCAACATGTTAAAAAGCATGTAAAAACAAGCAGCAAGTCATTGGAGAGCCATTAGGAGAAGCCTACTTACCTTATATACAATTACCTTGTGGCTTATGTGTTATCAATCATTAGTTAAAACGGTAAGGATTGCTTCAGGAGAGAGATAGATCCCTTATGCGTGTGTGTGGATTAACAAGCCATTAAAATGACAATCAACAACAATAATAACAAAAAACTTGGAGAATGTGAAGTCAAATGAAAGTACACCGAACTCTCGCTATAAGAGATCTCCATATAAGAGAACTCTCTCTGTAAGAGATCCTTTGGGCCCACATATCATACATAGTTATATGCATAATAGCTCTCTCTATAAGAGAATTCCTATACATAAGTATATTATATATTGTATAAGAGACTGATTTTGGTGATTCATAGCGATCTCTTATAAAGAGAGTTCAGTGTACATAGTTTTATGCATACGAGCTCTCTTCATAGGAGCATAATAAGCGGCTGTAGAAGCGGCAAATTCGGTGATTGATAGCGTTCTCTTATAGCGAGAGTCCAGTGTATTGAAAAATCTTTACTCTTACAGCGCTCACGATTGGAAGAAATATTATTATGAAATTCACAAAATCCCTCTTCACATTATCCAAATAAAAACTGAACAGAAATCCAATCAAATCAGTGTAAACTCTTAATATCGGCACCCTTATAAAGGTACAATGTTTAGATCGTTCTAAAGAAGTCCACACTTATAAGAGTCAAAACTTCACTTGACACACATTTCACATTTTTAGTGGAACGTATGACTGGGTAACCTAAACCGCATTTTTAAGTTACCCATCCCTGATTTTTACAGCCGAAAAACTTCGTGTCTGCCTCTTATAATACGCGCTGTAAAAAATGCCAGTAAAATAAAGGCAATATAATGACAATGTCAATTTATATTATAATTGGTTTGAAGATTCGATCGATGTAAACACTTGACAATTTATTATTTCTAATTAATCAAGGGTTGGATTGTTAGTAAATTCCGCGACTTTTCATCTTATCTCTTGCGTTTTGAAGCTTGTGCAACGTCAGTTAACAGGGCAGAATAAAAAAATCATGCTGCACTTGACTTTAACAATAATTCTCACGAACTTCAGTTCATGTTCCACTCTAAAGTAGGACGGACATTTACACTCTCAACATGAGTAAGTTTAAAAAACTAATTAACTATAATATATACAAATTAAATAAATTAAAAACAATGCAAAAAATTAAACTACATACAACGTAAATACAAAGAAAGAAAATAAATTTTGCATAATATTTTCTTAACAATAATAGAATAATCAACTTTACCTAAAGTATTTTTATTACAGGAACTCTTTGGGTGATTTTGTTAGCCGGATTCGCCATTCTGGGAACGAGTGCCGTAAAATTAGGCAAGGAATAACTGTATATTTAAATTGCTAGAATATCTAATACTAAAGTACTGTGTTTGTTTGGAGTCCGCCTCGGCGTAGAACTCTTGCGCATGGTGCAGTTGGTACTTTCAAAGTCTTCGCCGACAATTTTTGCTATCAATTTTATAAATCTAAAGATTTTGTAATATTATGAATTGTGTATGAGTTACTGACCCGGAATTCAACAAGGCAATCAATCAATCAATCAAGTACTGTGTGTTGTTTTAATAAAGATTAGAGAAGCAAATAATTAGGGAACCAATATTTTAACAAAATTCAGGGAGCTACAATGTCGACCCAAACACCGTAAGCATCTCCGGTTTTTCATCCGGGGGAGCCATGGCCATGCAGTTCCATTTTGCATTCTCGCAGGAACTTATTGGCGTCGGAATTCTCGCTGGATGTAATACAATTTATTTTTATTTAAATAATATTGACATTATATATTAACAAACTTAAATGATGAGTAAATCGGGCTAAAGCAGATACATAAATTTGAGTATAATAGAAGTCATTTAACACAATAGTGGTTTAGGTGATGACGCTGATTTTCTCAATTGGTTATTATAAGAATAAGCACCACTTTGAATTATCCAATAAATTATGATGAAATACGTATGTGTATACGAAATGCAGTAGAGCAGAGACATATTTGTTTTTTAAAATCAATTGTTTTTTTTGCAGTGCCATACTCATGCGGTAAAGGGGGCCCCACAATGTGTTTGTCTTTTCCGGGAAATGTGACTGTGGCGAACGTGGTGAGGGAAATTGATAATCAGGCGTCCAGTGGCAAAATCAATGCTACGTCAAACGTTAGTGGCTCCAAGGTTTTTATTTTCCACGGAATTAAGGACACTGCTGTCAGTCCCAGTAAGCTCGTAATAAACAAAACTACAAGCTAAAAAATGGATTTAATTTTCCTAGTATTTGATTAATAAATCCAATTTTTATTTCCACAGCCTTAGCTCCCGAAATCAAGGAAGTCTATGATCACTATGGCGCGGTTATCCAAACCAAAACCGACATAGCAGCAGAGCATGGTTTTGTAAGTTTGCAATGAATAAAAAAGTATGCAATCAAATTTAAAAAAAAACAACAATTTTATATTTTACTTTGTTCACGTTAACAGCCCACGAACTTCTATGGCGCTGCCTGCGGTTCCTCATCAGTGGACATGCAGTACATTAATAACTGTAATTACCACGGAGCTTTTGAAACCTTGAAGTATTTGCTCGGCAATGGCTTGATTCCTCCTACAGGCTCTTCACCCATTAATGGTGAAATGATTGAATACGAACAAGGGGAGTTTCTAACTGTCCTTCCTTCCGCGGCCAGCATGGATAGCCATGGGTTCGCCTACATTCCATCTGGCTGTAAGGACAGGACTCGGCAATGTAGACTTCATATTGCTTTCCATGGTTGCACCCAGAGCAAGTAATTTTATAGAAATTAATGAAATTTAATAAGTCTACATAATTATTTTAAGATTATTTTTTTTGGTTTTTTTTATTGGTTTATAAACATTATTCATGACGATCACAAATTCAGGAGCACAATTGGCGACATCTACGCCACCAAGACCGGCTACCTGGAAGTCGCGGAGTTGAATAACATCATTGTATTGTTTCCCCAAGCTGCCGCCAATACGCTGATTGGAAATCCCAATGCTTGTTGGGACTGGTGGGGTTACCTGAATGATGATTATTGTAAGCAATTCGTTCTAAATTCTAAAAAATTAGGAAACGCTTTACAATTAATTTTAAACAAATAAGCATATTAAATAGAAATTATATTTATTTAAATATATTAAACAAGGTTATAGATTTAGTTTATAATAATTAATATTTTTAAATATTTAGTGAACCAAGAGGGCGCTCAGATGACAGCGGTGCACAATATGATGAAGAGAATTCTTGACTGGTAAGACAGTTTAAAAAATCATGTCTTCGCAATAATTTTAGGCTCGCGCTAAGAGGCGACGTCAGCGCTCGGGGTTATTTCCCAGAGGGGACACATACACAAGTTAACTGATCACTTATTTTAAAGCGCAGCATTACCGAACAGTGAATAAATGTTTGTATTGTATTGTTGTTATTACATTTTACTCTAATTTCAAAATCTGAGTGGTGAAAATTGAATACATACTAAATTTTAAGTACAATTTCAATTATAACAATCTTAATAGCTTCACTCCTGTGAAACCCCAATACATTTAATAACGAAATTTCAATTTATAAGCGCCGATTCCAAAAACTAATCAGTATTAAGCAGTTTGGTGTTAATCCTTTTATTTCTACGTCCTATGTATATTATATCGTGCAGCTTTATAAAGTGTCGTGAAACACGAAAAAAAGCCAGGGCGCAAAATAATGAATTTTCTTATACACCGGACTCTCGCTATAAGAAATCTCCATATAAGAGAACTCTCTCTATAAGAGATCCTTTGAGCCCGCATATCATAAATAGTTATATGCATAATAGCTCTCTCTATAAGAGAATTTCTATATAAGAGACTGATTTTGGTGATTCATGGCGTTCTCTTATAGCGAGAGTTCAGTGTATGTATTTCCCGTATACGCTGCTTACCTGGTAGCAATACTGCGAAAGCATGCTATTTAGACGTATATTACATGTATAACCGGAAAATACATATATATTGAATACGTTTGTGAAAAGTGTGCTCCAGAGCAAGTATTTATTTACAAACTCCATTAAATCGATGGTTTATTCCTCATAAAAGTATTAAAATTATACATGTTTCATAAAACACGATCACGCTAATGTGATGTAGAAATATCCCAAGTTTTTCAATATTAGTTGCAAACGAAGTTTGGCAATCCAGGTTGAGTACGTGATTTGCAATGACTTGTAAACGAATAATGATTTATACTGCTTTCATTATCTCCTGGCTCACAACAATCAAAACCCACCAAGTCCCATACAGCGTAACGTTTTTGGATCTAGTTTTGTGGGAGCGTAATTTCCCGGACTGCCTCTTAGTTTTCTACACGCCGAACGTTAGACTTGAAAATTTGAACCTACTGAAAATTCCGTTCGTTCATTTAGACAAGAGGGATTTTCCAGCAAACTGGACAAGAAATTCGGAATATTTGTTTCATCGCCTTGGCCAACAATACAGCGTATCAACATGTCAAGCAATGTTTTTGCTAGGGTTCCATTCAATAAAGCTACACGAAAACCAGAGTGACTACACAAGATATGAATTATTCCCCCCTCGGGCCTCGAAACCTTATGTCACATTCGCGATGCAGGAGAAATACATTTCACAATTTCGCAGGTGTGCTGTTTTCCCAAATGAATTTTACAGGAGATATGAATTCACTTGGTTTCACATTGTTTTCTACAAACAATTTGAAAATTGATATAACACAAGAAGCATTAAAATAAATAAATTGTATATCTCATGTGCTTATTGCTACAGGACCACATGCAAATTGTTTCCTTTATCCATTACCATCGGTTCAAGGAATTTTCGCAAAATCATTGACTATTATACAAGACGTTTTAACCGTTGGTACGATATTTATCTTCTCTACAAAGGCCTAATACCAAAAGAAAGTCAAGGGTTACTCCGCCGGAAGCAGAAGAACGTTTATGTGAGCAAATCCACGGTAATCTTTGATGACGTTATTATTAATGTCGTTTCGGAATACTATTCAAACCATTCTTTTAGTCGACTTGTGGAATTCGAAGCTGACTGGTTCGCTGCAGGGTCACAACTTGTCCTTCTCCAATGTTTTGGGCAGTGGCCAATCGATGAATATTTTTATCCTTTTAAAACATCTTACATTAAATAGTTGACATGCAGCGGTATTAAGCAATACCTTACTTATTCTATATACAATAAACCCTTTAAAGCCACAATTTGGATTTTACTTGGAATATCAATGATAATTACTTGAATCATCCTCAAAATCGTCACTAAGTTCACCAAACTTTCAGATTTCGACGCATTTATACTGCCCGGCAGAGCGCTTTTAGAAAACGTTGACGTCAACGTTCCTTGTACATCCGGTTTGCTTAATTTCAAAATTATTTTATCATCATGGTTGATTGTCTCAGTGGTACTTTCTAATGCATACAGAGGAATATTCACTTCGGATCTTACAGCAAACCGACCATATTATGGACCAAGTAGACTAAAAGACTTGGAAAATATTCAATTAATGGTTTATGTTCCCGAAAACATGAGGAACCACAACCGATGGTCAGAGTTACCTGTGCTGAAAGAAGGTAGTTATAGAATTCCTTTTAATAAATTTCTCAATAATTTAAATAATGAAAATAACACAATCAACATGGCATTTTATACGAATCTGGAATGGATTCTTATCTACATGAGTGTGACAGAATTCGGTGATCCAGACTATGAGCTTCCTAAATCAATGGAGGAAGACAAGTATAAGGCCATTATATCCAGGGTAGTTGTAGCAAATCCACTTGGTCATACTACAATGGAGGATGAAGTTTCAACTTGCCACAATGTAGCTCTACTTGACTTTGAACACAAGCTGAAACAATTTCAAGTGCCACGTTGGCGAACTAAAACAATTAAAGACAAACCTTTCATAATAAGCCATGAATCAATGTCTGGGAACGCTGTTGGCATTGATGTCAACATGCGACTTGGAAATGAGAATATTTTAAATTTCTTTATAAGATTGTTTGAAACTGGATTATACAATTGGATTGAACAGAGACTGGATTCTTTACAAGGGAGCAAATTTGATTTTCAAAAGTGGCAAAATCGGACTACAGGATATGATGTTTTGCGTGCATCATCAAATTTTGTTCAAACCATGATGACTTTATAAGGGTGCTTTGTACTGGCTTTGATAGTTGTAATTTGTTTGGATATGTTGGTGGAAGTGCAATAACAGGTCAATTTTGTCTCTCACGATTTGCACCCATTTGAAATAAATAACAGATTTATTATTTTTGGAATAAAATAGTAGATGTTTCGTTGAAAACGAAATTGAGACCAATATACAGTAGACCTGACGAAACTGAAGTCAAAGAACAGATACCTGATTAGAGAAGCAACATGAGAGGCTAAACAAAGTGGACTTGAAGTATCAAACGCAAGATACAACGCCGTCAAAATAGATGGACAAATACACATCGCTACGAACGGAAGGATAGTCGTAACTAATATGATGGAGCAAGAAAATGACCGCGAAAATGGTATAGAGTCATGACTCCAGACCTAAACCTGACAACATCAACAAACATACTATAGAACACAACCAAAATTATCAGGATTCCTTGACAATACCATCAACAACAACATTACAATTAACCTTTAATTTACGACAACAATCTGTGACTATTGATTTAAACAATATGTGAGTTTATATGTGACTGTACATGAAAGTATTAAGTATATATGATTTAACGGAGGTCTGGAGCCATGACTCCAGACTACAATCTAAAACCGTCATACAACACAACCCTGAAACAACCAAACGAAACGCAAATAAGAAAACGTTCTGGAGAAAAGACTCCAAAACAATGACACAAAATAACCGTTAACCCACAACTTTAATATTTTAGAGAACAAACTAAAAGTGATATAAAGATATATTTAACTAAGAACATGCATAGGCATGTCCCGAGATGCCGTATCCTTCCTGGAGTCTCAATGGAGATGCTGGGCTGCGGATACTTCTACGATGGAGTCTAGGTCAAGAATATTATAGTGCAACACTACTTACGTGACAGTCTGGAGCAAACACTCCAGACCACAATGCTATTTTATCTTATACAAACTTAACTAATTTGTTTGTAGTTTTAATATATTCTTAACAAAAGTAATACCAAATAATATTTTTTACCAACCTTGCAACAAGTATCGAAATATATTTTAATTTAAATGTGATTATTTCAAACATTATGTAACTTGATGTAGAAACTGACAAATGAAATGTAATATGTACAATATCCTATTGTAAGAGCTTCTGCTATATCGATCGTAATAAATCCAATATATATGTATATTTCTATTTCGTTTTCTTTCCTAGATACGTAATAATGAAAGCCAGCTGGGAACGTAATCTATATGTAATAGAATAGATAATACCAATAAGAATTAACTTATTATAATGTATTTAATCGGTGAACGAAGAAAATAAACAAGGTCATAAAAGAAGAATTCTATTAAATTCTCCAGTTTGCATAAAAATTGACTTATTTAGTTTGGCGATTTTGTAGAGAATTACATACATGTGTCAACTTCTGTGGAGATACCGCAGGTGCGGAATATGTATGTTATGTCACCATATAAATGAGTGGACAGTTGTCAGCTGGGGTTGACAATAATTTTCGACTGTGATCACCATTACATTTAATGTTCAAAAGAGTGGTTTTAAGAGGAAAAGATGAGTTTTGCCAGCGGATTCAAACTTGATTTCATGGAATAATTACGCATATATACAGTATAAGCATTGAGACAATTATCATTACCAAATCCTGATTATTGCTTTTATAGTGGAGTTTATGGGAATGCAAATTAGGTTGAATTTTTAGTGTATCCATGCATTCCTCCTTAACTTGGTTGACCAGATCGTGAGTTCCTGGAGGAGCTAATTCTTCCCTTATCACTGCAATTGATCTTATGTAATTGAATCCGTAGACTTGTTATGGGTTAAATTTTGCGTTGTTCAAGTCTTATTTCATGTACACCTGGGGTTTACATACTAATTTTTGTTATCGAATTGTAAGTAAAAGTATTTGTACGTTGTTAAATTGAACTTGTTAGAAACTATAAACACATTCTGTCTTGGGCAGTATAAGATCTATTCGGTATTTTGCCGTGGAAATGTAGATGTTTGGTAAGCGAGATTCTACAAAATTTTCTTCCTTTTCTTATGACCACTTGCCAAAATTTTCTACATATCAAGTCGTTTACCAACGCAGTCGATAAGCAAATTAAATGGGAGATGCAGCTTCAGGTAAGATTGAGAATTCCATGTTTTTGGCAAAACATGCAATGTTATGGGGAAAACGTGCTAATTTTTTCAGCTTTGTGTTCAGCTGACCCAAAGAAAAAAACACAATTATTATATAAATACATATCTATTTACAAAAATATTTTTTGCTCAACAAAATTCCTCCTTCGGCTAATGTATAAATAAATTCATCTCGGGATAAATCTTTTCATTGTATAATATTCACCCACTTCGTCTGCATCAAACCACTACTAAAACTATTAACTATGAATATACTGGCAATTTTCGCGGGAACAATTTGGTTAGCTCATGTATCCTTGGCTGAACGTAAGCGATTTAATTATTTTTTGAAGTTTTCATTAAAAATTTTTATTACTAACTCAAACAATTTAAAATATAATAATTAAATAGTAAATAATATAATAAAAACAAATAAAATGAATTAGAAATTAGAAATTAATAAACTTGTATTAAAATTTGTAATACAGTGGTTTCCTACGAGGAATTCAAAAACGCCGCAACCTGGAACGGCTACCCAACACCAAGTTTAAAAAAATATAACAACTTTGAAGCAAATCTGAACAAGACCGGAATCTACTCAAAGGAAGAAGCGGCCATGGCGTTTGCGCAGTTCCTGCACGAATCGGATGGATTCAGGGCAAAGCGGGAATACCTGTGCGCAGAGTCCGGCTGCCCCCATCATTACCGAACCCCATGGTGCGACGTTGAAGGAGAATTTTACTACGGGCGTGGTTACATTCAACTCTCGTGGTGTTACAATTACCAAGCGGCGTCCCGAGACCTTTATGGATCCGACTGGTTGGTGTGGGATCCGGATGTGGTGGCTCGTGATGATTCCATCGCTTGGGACACTGCTTTCTGGTTCTGGCGCGTGAATGTTCACTTCGCCCCGGGCGTTCAAGATGGCCACTTTGGCGCCACAACTAAAGCCATCAATGGTGCTCTTGAATGTAAGGGGGTGAATAATGAGTTTGCTCAAAATCGAATGTATAAATACAGTGTTGTGAGGAGGGCTTTTGGGTTTCAGGATGATGGGGATGAGCGGGGTTGCTATAATTAATTAATAATCGTTTGTTGGTGAATATTTTAGTTGAGAAATTAAATCAATAATAATAGATAATGAAATAAATAATAAATAAAATAAATAATAAATATAATAAATAAATAATAAATAAAATAAATAATAAATATAATAAATAAATAATAAATAAATAATAAATAAATAATAAATAAA
>JAQGAK010004274.1:0-12605 GCA_034696945.1 Lipothrix lubbocki
ATAGCCAGTCATTTAGCTATAAACTGGACCCACATTTTTGGGGCAATGTGCAATTCGGATTCCGATTTTCATCCTTGGTTTTTGGTTTATAAAATTCCAGTAATTTAAAAAAAATTAATGTAAATAATTTTTTACTAATTGGAATTATTCCAGTATTTTTAAAAATTATATGATTTTTGAACATACATGAATATAAAAGGTATTTTTTGCATATGCACATATATATGTAATACACGGCAAGTCCCCTACCTATGAATTCACTCAATTAAGGTAAAAATCTTCACAGCCCCGACGGGGATTATGACGGACTCGGAAGAAATAGAAAATGAAAGAGAATGTGGAGTGAAAGGGACATTTATTAAGAAAAATTGAGATTTTGACTGTACTCTACTACTACAAGTTGTATCTAAACGGCATTAATTCCTGAGCAGGAGGACGGGGAAGGGATAAGGAAGAAAAAGGAGAGGAGAAGCCAAGTGTTTAGATTAAGATTCATGGTACAAGCTATAAGACTATGCAAGCCTTCATGCTAAAACTCCTAATCCTCCCGGGAGCCACTTACTTCAGCGGGAGAAATTTGTCTTGAGCCACTGTTTCATACGTACAATCTGTATTTGGAAATGTATCGCATATGTAGGGGATTTTTTTTTCTTTAAAAATAGATATAAAATTGGATATAAATTATATATGAAAATTCCATATAAAAAATTATATATACAAATGTAAGGAATTATATATAGACAAAATACTATGTATACATATTGTATCAAGTCATGCATAATATGTACTTCACTCCACCAAAGTACCCATCAGTTTATATCCTTGTGGTTTTTTCTCAACTATTATTCCCCTTGTTTTCTCCTTCTTAGCTTCCCGATTTCCGTTTCTTCGCCGCCGCTCCGCCCAAGAACGACATCCACATGTTTTCTTAAAGACTTTGCTATACATGTCTTGTCTTATTATGTACAAAACATATCCGCAAGCTTGTTGTACTACCACAGTGTGAGGAATCTTTGATGATGATAATCCATCCACCCTCCGACAGTGATTCCTGTGGGAAATCATTACAGAAAATTGGGTATTAGGGACACTAATACCCAAGACTAACTTGCCTTAACAGTTTCAGTCCGGACACTTCAGCCCCCGGCTCCACTTCCCATGTCCTCGCAAATTAAACCCCGTCTTCCCCTCAATCTTCATAGTCCTTCTCGCCAAAATCCCTTTTCCTGATCAGCCTTTTTACTACTGACATATAATGTGTTGCTTCTTGATGTTTCCCAGTTTATGTGCATCTCTGTATGGTTTGCAATTTTCAGCTCTTCGTTTTTAGTTTCGTCTTATGCCAAATACTATATATAACCATTGTATTCATCATTGGTTTTAGTATGTTTCTAGTTCAAAATTATGTTTACATGTAGGGGAAGGCATTACATAATTCATTGGGTTTTCTAAGAGATCATTAAAAATTTTAAACATACATAGTAAGAAATATTATTATTATTATTAGCCTGACGATGAACACAGTTGTGTTCGAAAGCTAGCTACTCAATAAAACCCTATATGTTGAATCATTTCCCACGTGTAAACCATTCTAATCATGAATAATATTATTATTATTATTAATAACAATATTATATATAATATAATATATAAAACTGTTAAAAAATCGTACTCTTCCTTAATTTAAACTGTCCATGGCGGGGGGATCCTCACCTATCCTCACTTATATTCACCATCTCTGTAAGATTTCAAATGCTCGCGCCATATCTCTGTAACATTTCAAATGCTCGCGCCATACATAATACAACATTTAACGACCAATCAGTGTTTGCCGTGCAGAGCACGGGCTTAAAGCTAGTTCTAAAATACCAACCTTAAATAAACCGCTTTTATGTAATGTTTTAAAAATCCCTGTTTTGTTAAATAAATTTAGGATAATGCAAAGGTTTACAAATTTAAAATATTAATTTTGTACTAAGAGTAAAAGAACTGATTATTTGTTAAGTGTTTCTTGCAGAATGTCTGTCACTTATGAAAACGAAAATTGTTCCGTTGCCCCAAAACCCTTTTGCCCGAACGAACCAATGGACTGACAAGGCGGAGGAAATTTTTACCGCTCCAAGTGCCATCTGTTTGATGAAAATCTCAACGCTGTTCCTGAAATCGGTTTCACTGAATGTTTAAATTTCGGTTGAAAAGGAGGTTCATTAATTATAAAATCCGTGTTTCAAAGCTTGATGCTGTAAATTTAAAAGTGATAATATAATGTTTGTCAGGAATAATATGGAGAGTATTGATTTATAATGTGTTTAACATCTAATAATTATTTATTCAATCCGAATAAATGTATTTGTATACATCCATAAGCAATAAATAAATTCAAGTCTTACATGTAACGTATAGCACACAGAAATTTCATTCATTCATTAAATTTCACAAGATTGTAAGTGAGATTAATTATTTAGATAAATTATAACTATATAATAATAACATTATATTTATATAAAATGTAAGTACAACAAAATGAAACATAACATTTTCTTTACAGTCTATGACAGAACTAGTGGAAGCGAATTTGAAGAATCTTAAAATCTCAAATTCTTTTGAGGAAAGCCGTGGTAAATACGACGTCTTTGGTTTTTCAGTCAAACTTTGGAGCTGGTGAGCCCAAGGAATAATCGCGACCAGCAGAAAAGAACTGCGGAATAAATATTTAGGACAGGAAATTATTAGTATTTTTAAAAAATATATTTGTATTATATTACGTACCCTTCAAAGGCATCAAAGGTCAAAGATATGTAATTTTTACTCCGAACAGTTTTTGTTTTACATTATGTACTCACTTTATATTGTTTGTCCGCATATTCATTCCAGGGCTGGTCATTTCCATGATGTCTCCAAGTAACTTCCGGCTCTTTCATTGCAACCCGGAGACCGTACAGAGCACCCATGAGTGTCCCACACAACAGAACACCTTGGAGAACCATCACCTGTAAAAAAATACACAAAATTCAAGTTACTCTACTAGTAATTCCTTTGCTATGCTAAAATTACAATAAATATTAAATTGCAATAAAGAATTCCAAATATGTTGAAACTGCATTCAAAATATACATGCAAAAATAAAAACACCAGTAATTACTCTAAATTAATATAAAAGAATAATAATAGATATTCAAACGTTACCTCAGGATGGCCCTTATTATATCTGAAGATGACAGGAAGTTGTTGGGGATTAAAATGCATGGTGCAAATTGCATGCACAAAATGTAACTTTAATACCGGCAATGAGTACGAACGTCGTTTGGGAAACGATTTCGATCAAAAATATTATACAATGGTGTGCAATTTATCCAACTGTAATATGCTAAATCGGAGTATATAATAATAGTATAGACCACGAATGTATTTAATTTGATTATCAAATAAACAGTGGATTTTATTTGTTTTCTATACGAAAAAGTATCGTTCTCCCCCTTTTCACGCTATGTATATATTGGATCGCACTCCACAAATGAGAAACTGAAGTGAGAAGGATTCAAAGAGCTACGCACTATAACAGTGCATGTGCGTTTGGGCACGTAAAATGCTACGCACTTGAGAACATTCTGGAGCTACCTGCTTCTCTCACTGCTCCCTTTTTTGCTGGGTTTTTTCCGTCCTATATCTCTATAAACTTTGCTACGTGCATTGCCCATTGAGAGAGGATTTACTTATTTACGACCTGTGGATGATATTTCCTCTACATTGATGTCGACTATTTAATATTGAAACCATTTTATGGCATAGGTATGTATGAATATAGAGAATCTCTTCTAAAGTTCTTACCTTTAAAGCTAAAGCTATGAGATACATGTCAAACTTTCAACTTTAAACCGTGATTCTTATATTATTTATTAAATATATATGATACATAATTTCATTATCAGCTATGCTATATCATATAGTATTATTTGTGAAAGAAATACACAAATTTTATTAAATTTTTAAAGAACGAGTAGATCACCGCGCGTTGTGCACGCTCGATCTACTCGTTGGCGACTCATCCCATTCAACCACCCCACTCCCCCCACCGCAATCATGGCAATGGTAACGACAGAATTACGGACGTCACAACAAAATTATAATTATTATAAGTTCAGCCAGTGAAGCGGAAAACAAAACTAAATTTAATTTGTAATGCAAACAATTTTTTTCCAAAATTGCGTATAAGTTAATAAAGAATACAAATGCGAATTTATTCTAAAGAATTTTTTCTTCGATTTATTCCGAATAAATGTTCTCGCAATTATTAGAATCCATAAATTGCATAAGAAAACGTTTTCCACTGAACGGGTTCTTCCCTATCCTAGGCAGATTGATTTACCATTACAACTTTGAGGAAGAATGCACTTCGTTGGCGGCTCGGTTAATGGTTTGCAACATCCTGTGCAATAAACTGTAAATAACATTTAAAATAACTTCGTTACAAATCAATCATTTTCAACGATTCCAGCTATTAGTAGCTATTGTTAGATTTTCATCAAATTTAAAAAATAAGACTGAAAAATATCTACATCTCTTCTCTGTTATTAACAGTAGTATAATAAATACACAATTCTTACGCGTGGGAATACCGAAAGCTGCAGCCGCCAAACCGAAAAGAAATATAATTACAAAAAATTTAGACATTTCTTGTGTATTCTGTGCTGGATATGAAATTCGAAAAAGAAAAATTGTAACTAGCTTTGTATTTTCTGCTGTGTTGTAAAGTTTAATCCAAAAAGAGTTAATTTGACTGAAACACTGCTATAACAAACTCTGGGCAGAATCTGAGACGCTGTAGTCATTATCACCGTTTATTGTATAATGAAGCTTCCACAAAATAAGTGCGTCAATCGTAACCTTCAACTTTATTACAACGCCATATAGCTTAGTTAGTTAGAACAGGTGGCCTAAATGTTAAATTAATTTTAGTATTTATTACTTTGTTGATATGAATCCATACAAAAGCACAGAGGAATTCTATCTCATTCTAAAACCACAATAATGTTCTTTGTCTTTTTGCGATGTGCATGACAGGTGAATTGTTTTACTTGAAGTAATTTATCGTCTGTATGCTTTTTAAAACGGACACTTGTTTCAATATAGCCACGATGTTAAGAACAATATTACTGAAATTTACTCGATTAAGTTTATTATTCTTGTTCGTAGTTTATGCGTCAATTGTATTTTTAATTAATTGGCTTTGTCATATTGTGTATGTTAGTTCATTATACAAAATTAACTAAATTAGTTTACGAATGGTCAGGGGAGATGCAAAGTGGGCTATATCTATATGTGGATCTAAGTGCAGGATGCGGCATCCACCATCAATTGAGTGCAGGGTGGGATTTCTCATTTAAATTGCATGGAAAATTAAAAACGAACTTCGTCGTCATTTCACTCCAAGATGGGATAACCGCCTATAGGTTTCCATGTTATTGTAATGCCGTCCAGTTTTGAAATGTAAGTAAATGTCTCCAATTGGAAATAACCAGGTAACAGCTATTAGAGCTCTACTAATCTAACATGTCCGCAACGTCTGTAAACCTGAGGAACGCGGTTCAGCAGGGAGGTGTATGTATATGCGGCGACGAGCGAGGTTTTCATCAATCTGCTCGTGTATGCTTAATGCATATGATGGTCAAATTAATCAGTGAAAATCAGTTGTCATTGATGCTGAAACCAATTGCGGCACACTTTATTTTTTTTTTGCAATATGCAACTTTACATATGTATCATGTACCTTCTATTGTTAGAAGTTTGATTTACATTACACATACTTAATTCATTAGTCAAGTACATTGTTTGATTTTTCTACTACTGGCAGACATACTACTATACTCAATACTTACTACACGGGGAAGATTCATCGGCATTAATAAATATTTATATTTACAGCATATATGTATGTATGTAAGTGTAGCACTCCACATGTGTACCACTCTCCCACCACTCATTCGTACTGGACTGATTTTTCCATATTAAATATCTATAATGCCAGTATAATTTTTCACCTTAGTAATTTTTACTTGTACACTTTTTGAAATTCTTTTCCATTTTACTTTGCATTTACATTTAAGTTTTTTTTATATAGTTTCATATACTTACATCGAAACAAAATTATGGTAGTCATTATCCACTGCAACGGAAACTTAGTATCTTGTATTGTACACTCTTATCAATATTATTATACGCTTAGCAAATAAGGACAACATAAGTATAATTTTTTAGAGACGTCCTTTGAATTTAATACAATAAGTTACTTTTGTCCCATATTAGCACAAAGTTTAATATAGATTCTTGATACAATTTGATTTCTTTTCATCTATATAATAATTTTTAATTAATTGATAGTCACATTGATAGAAGTTTTATTTTTTACTCTTGTCCCATATGATATAACACTTGTATCATGTATTTTTTATACTTTTATTTTTAAGGTATTATATTTATGATAATATTGGTGAAAATAATTTTTTGCAAAGTCACAGTGGAGTTACCATAACGTGGAATTGATTCCTCGTTAGTTCAAAAATTGTCTACTACTTGCGCCCTCTGACCAGGACTAACTACATATAATGTACATTGCACTAAAAGGATAAATACTCGTACTAGATTTTTAATTACCGTCTATTTTACACATCAATGTTGACTATATATATATATATTTACATTTATAGAAGATTGGAAAAAACTTTTAATTCAAATACCATTAAATACTTTACATTATATATGTATCAATCCTGTGTATTTTATTATTTTATACAGATAGAGCTTTTCTACAGATTTCGAAAGTTTAGAATGTCGAGTGAACGTTACAACAATAACAATAACAACAACAACGCTCGGATACAATCAATGTATCGCGTGTCTTTGTATGTTACTAATCTTTTGTTATTATTATCCGAAATAAAAAATATGAAATTAATCAGATTCCTTGGCAATTTCTGACTACTTAACTTTCGACATTCCACATACTTAATAGAAATGTAAAGCATATTTTAGAAATTGGATTGCCAATTGTAACTAAATATTTATTTTGGTTTTGATATGTTAACCCATAGATTGTTTTTGACAATTAATTATTCTGCCTTGATAATAAACCGATTAGGCAGATTTAATTATTAATTAAGTTTAAATTTTAATTTAATTTATCAGGTTTAATCATGAATTCAAATCATCATCATCATAATCATGAATATTAGTCAAATTTATAATAATTAATTTAAATCAGATTAGCACCTAATTTATTTACTTTGTTAGATTAAATATTTGATTCATTAATCAGATTTAAAAGGTTAATATATAGAGGTAACTAACAGAACTATTGCATCATAACAATACTAAATGTCTCGAATCACAAGGAAGGTTTGATTTGAATTTTAGGGTAATTAATTAATTAATTAATATAGTATCACAAAAACGGATTGCCTTGAGGATGCAAATATATTGGAAAGGTATATAGGTAATATATCATTCAAACCTTAAATATATCATGTTTAAATATGATATCAAGGAATAATAATAAGTTCGCAGAGGTGATAAATTTTGTCATAATTAAAAGTCTTGTTGTTGCTCTTTAGTATAGTGGTTCATATGTTTGTAATAAGTACTTAGATGAAATCAGGCCAGATGATACATAATTTAACATTTAGAATAATTACATTTCAGAAGCTTTTTAAAGTTATTTTTTTAGGTAATTTAAATTTAGGTAACAGTTAATCAAGTTCATATTAGATTGTGATTGGATTTTGTATCTGCATAGTAAAGCTTTATAATATAATTTACCTATAAAGTTACTTGTAGATTTGCATTATTATTGTGACACACATTTCACATTTTCACATGGAAGTGCTAACCTGCTTCTTAAGGTTAATTTACATTAAAGGTATTTAATATTACGAGCTCCCAACCCATCTGATAGGTTTTTCATATTAATTGGCGAAAGGTCCGGAGGATACTGGATTTGGATGATTGTGCATGCAGTTTAATAGCAATATTAACGGTTGGTGACACCATTTTTGATTCGGGCATCCAACCCTTGGTCTTTCTGTTTGTTTTTTAATTTAATAGTGGTTGACCGCGGTGACTTTTCACTATTTTTCCGAGAGGAGTAACGCAAAAGGTCAGACATGAGTCCATTATTTCCTTGTAATGGACCATACCCATAAATATAATGATAGGAGTACATACACAAATACATAATAATGTATAAAAGTTATAATTTTTACAAATAGTCAACTTTAGGAATTAAAAAATAACAAAAATAAACACTCATCAAAAGGTTCATCCACGCTTTATATAGGACCAGTCACTCCACCAAACTCGGATCGCATGCAACAACTTGTAAAAGTAATTTTTTGTAATGTAATAATTTTGGTACGATGGTTATTTACTGTTTTTTTTTAAATTAACTAATATTAATTAATTAATTTCGAACGCGAGTATAGTTAACATTCTGTGGCAAAAAAATACTTTTTATACATTTTTAAACACAACGAATACTTAATTACTTATAATAAATACACTTAAATACTTCCTAATCCGTAATAAACTTATACTACAACAATCATTATAATTTAGAAAACGTCTTATTCCGGGACACCGTCCGAATAAATATACATAGTTGAATATGAAAACAACCTATAGGGTAATCACCAAAAATGATTATTATTTTTATAAATTAATAATTTCGATTATTACTCGGTGGCTTGAATCGATTTATGGACTCTGTAGGACTACTGTGAACAGTGAGCTCAACTGCATGTTCATCTTGAACCTCCAAAGTACTGTTTTTGATCCCGTACTTAAAGTACAACGTCAGTCCTGAAAAACATAAGTCAAATATTCAAATATCAAAACTAATACAAAAATTAATACAAAAATTAATACAAAAATTATTACAAAAATTATTACAAAAATTATTACAAAAATTATTACAAAAATTAAACCAAAAATACGCCAAAAAATTAAAACACGCAAAACAATTTATTCGGAAATTAAAAAAACGCAAAAATTAACAAATTCAAAAACCAATTCACAAATTAAATTTTTTCATTTTTTATTTTATTAGTAAAATAATATTAAAATCAAAATTTCAACAAAAAAAGAATAACAAAATAGACAAATTCTTATACAAAAAAATCTAAAAAAAGCTCCAACGGCATATCAACGGCTCTTTTCGAAGTTTAGGAAGAAATTCCCAGGAAGGGGAAATTCAACAAAAAGAACACTCAGGCCGCCGCCAGCCAGCCTCTGTGGATTGGATTCCCGTCCTAAAATATGTGGACAGTTCATGGGAAAAGTTTTTGAATATTAACCCAGATTACAGGTGTATAGTAGTATATATAAAAAAGCAAAAGGTAAGAAAAAACTTTCCTTTTCTCCCTGAAGTCGCTGATATTGAAGTTTATACTTTTATATCCTATATACAATACATATAAGTATATTACAAAAAGTTAGTTCCAACCCTTCATCCTCTTCTCCATCTTCTTGGAAAACTCTTTATTTGAGAGGGAATAACCCAGAGATCCCGTTAATATTCTATACGCTTGCCTCATCCGCCATGATAATAATAGTAATAATAATAAAGGAAATGCATGTACGGACAAGTCCCAACTTCCGCGTTATCCCAGACAAATAAATATCTATCTTGATAATATCAAAAATCATTACTATTATAGAATGATAAACTTGGGGAAAATATTCAACATAATTTACACGACTGTGCACTTCTTCTTATGGCACTGCATATATTTGCTGGCTAAATGCTCCGGATATTTATTACACACCGTCGTCGGTTAAACTTCCAAAGGTGCTAAAATTTTTAACCCATATAACGTTACGGAAATTTTAGCACCTTTGAATTTTTAACAGACGATATGCCGCATAGTCATTTATATTACACATCGTTGCGTTTGGGGCACAAACTTGAAATTATTGACAAATTTTTTTTTAATTTTCTTTATTTTCACGCCTTTGAAAATATTTTGCCCCAGGTAATCCATAAGTAGATCATATACAAATGTAATTTAGAGTTATAAAATGTATTTTACAAATAAAATTACTTGCCATAATAATTCCCCATATAGGACAAGCACAAATTTTAAGTACCCACACACAAGGAACATGAGAAGACTACAATTTAGGAATAAAAAAAAGAGAGATATTATTGGTTTTTGAAGGAGAAGAATCTAAAAGAGAACCCAATCATGTCAACAGATGATTGCTGAAATCAATCTCCTTTAAAGCCCTCGCGCGCGTCTTCTTCTTCTTCTTCCTCCGCTTCTGTGGGACGCTTCCTCTCTCTCAATTTCCCATTTGCTCTCCTATGTTATATCCTCCTCAAAGTCAAATGTATTACTCCTACCCCTTTTACATTATACATTATTCCTTTATATAGAATGCAAAATAGGCTTTTTTACTTTTTTTCTAAAGAGGGGGGGGGGGTTTGAACGAGGGGGGAAGAGAAAAGTGAATGCTCTTTTCCTGGAAGCTCTCTGTGTGTGTGTCGGAAATGCTTGCAATGTATTTAATCAAGACTCATGACTATGGGCAGGACGGAATAGTAAGCAGGTCACTTTGCATTATTGATGGAGCTGTATACTTTCAAGTGCATATATGTATATGATCTGTATTTAAAGCCTATGTATATGGAGACTACAAATGGAAAATAATTTCTGACAGAGAGAGAGAGAGAGAGAGGAAGTGGAATAAATTGAAAAGTTTTTAAACTCCAAAATGATATTAAACTCCAAAACGCTATTAAACTACTGTATATAACTTTAAATTTTTTTTCATTGCACAATTTTCTTGGAATTATTATTCTCGGAAATTCTATTTTCAAGGAATTTTAATTTTTTCCTGGTATTTCTAATCATTATTTTATACATTTTCTTAGGATGTCTAGAATTTTAATATTGTTTCAAGCTCTGAAGTCCGTAGCTGTTATAGATGAACTAAATTCCCTTTGATTAAAATTGTGAACTTATCACGCTATTGAACCTTTAAGCGTAATTGGTTAAACAAATTCTTCAGGCGGCGTCAAAATCTTTCAAAAATTATGAATACATAATTTGTGACACTGACAATCTATAGAAAATATGTAGGGAATGTATAATAATTATTTAAATACAATATTAATAATTTGAATTATCGAATTAAAATAAAATTCAGCATTGAAATATATTAAAATGTTTAGAATATACAACTGATAAGTATTTTCACAATTCTCATATTAGGTTCTACATATTAATAATTGAGTTTTGACAAAATTTTAAAAAATTAATCCAAAAAATACATGTTACAAATTAATTATATTTTCAAAATAAATATCAAATGTAAATTTATAAAGAAAAGAATATTTATTAATAAACCAAGAAACTAAAATCCCCACAATGCAGAATTTAAATATGCAGTGTAACTAATTATATAAATGGATTGTGTAGAAACTGCTAAATAAAATAATTATTGACTGAAATGCAAATTATATTTTTGAAAAATATTGAAAAGCAAAACAAAAAATGAGTAGCTCAATGAAATAAAAATTTGAGTTAGAATATTTGTTTTGTTTTCACGCCGTATGAAATGTATTTTGGAAATCGTCGGATTTATAAGATCATTAATTCGTCCAAATAAGCGTATAATGTTGTAATAAAATAAATAAAATTCATTAAATGTGGAAATTAAAATCTCAGCGTGAAACACATCGTCACCGGAAATTAGAATCTTTTTCAATATGTAAATAGCAGGCGCACTCACAACAGCGTTAAAGCGTCCGATACAAGAAACACATATGGGGGAACTCAAAGGAAATGTTAAGAAATAAAGGATGCTGAATGTATAAGAAGATGGTGAAGATGAAGAAAATAAAGAAGAAGAAGAAGATGAAGAAGCTACCGCCACTGATGAAGATGAGCATGTCATATGCAAATAGAATGGGGATAATCAGAGAGGAGTGGAGAAGAGAGAGAGAGAATAAGAAGAAGAAGAGGAAGGCGATGGGAAGGTAAATCCATCATCTCCGGATACCATTTGCACTGACATAAGGAACGGGAAAAGAAAAAAGAAAAAGAGAGAGAGAGAGAGAAAGAGGATCATGATGGAGCAGGCAGTTCATCACAAGGTCCTCTGTATTATATTTTTATCTTTTGAAGTTATATACACGTTTTATTATGTACTTGGAAGCACTGCAGTATAGTAAATGTAATATGGGGAAGACTGCCTAGAAGAAAATCACCTGCTGAATTAATGCTCCTCCGTCCATTTATTATTGCTCACCTTACTACTCCACTCCGTGCACCTCCATCAAGTAAATGGGGGAAAGGATTTTTATAGAAATTGCTCGCTCTCCTCTCATATAATTACGTTATGTCATTTATGTTGAATGGCTAAATGTAATAATATTATATATTAAAAAGATCCTTATAGCCATACACATATACACCGGACTCTCGCTATAAGAGATCTCCATATAAGAGAAATCTCTCTGTAAGAGATCCTTTGGACCCGCATATCATACATAGTTATATGCATACTAGCTCTCCCTATAAGAGAATTCCTATATAAGAGACTGATTTTGG
>JAQGAK010004275.1:0-12604 GCA_034696945.1 Lipothrix lubbocki
ATAAAATAATAAATAAAATAATAAATAAAATAATAAATAAAATAATAAATAAAATAATAAATAAAATAATAAATAAACGAGATACATAAGTGGAAGGCTGCTTGAAATTAAAGCAACCATTTTTCATTAAATTCATCATTTAAATGTCAAATACTCCCCTGGTATTCCTTGAACGAAAAGTTAAAATACTATGTGTACATGCATCTAATAATGCGAATTACGCGTCTCCTCGCGAAGATTTTAACCCTTTCACATGTGTGCCTGACCGTGTGTTTGTGTGAATTTGTGTGAGAGAGAGTAAGTCAGTAATTTAGCTCAAACCAGGCAGGTTCTCTGGGTGCATGAGGAGATATGTAGATAGAGAATGAATGAGGCGGTCAAAATCACGTCACAAAATCAAAATCAAAAAGTAGATTATCGAACTGAACCAACCAAGTTTCATCTTCATCCTCCACCAGGTATCACGCACTATTATGTACATACATATTATCATATACATACATATGCATAGATATACATACATATATATTACAATAATACCTTCATATTCCCCCGTTCTATATGTTAACATATAACAAAAAATGATATTAAAAGAAAATATTACATTTATATGCATTATTATTTATATGTACATGCATAAAAAGATTTTAAAAATAAAAAATACATTTTATCAACGAAACAAAAGGTTAATGAATGCTGAACATTTATTTCCTTCACGTATATAAAAATAAACTCTCGACTGAAATTAAATTCTAAATTCTTGTAATTAATTCTGTCGGCTCCTACCTCACAACGGAGGTCCTTTATTGTCATCGCCACATTTACTGCTACTGTGTATTTTAAATTACCCATATTTTTATTTATAATCCCTAACCTGTTATACTTGTATTCATGTACAGATGTACTTACAATGTACAACACCATTATTGTCGCTGTCTAATCAAATACCAAAAGGACCATTGAACTGTCTTCCCTGCACGATAAATAATCTTTCTAATAATATTTTAAATCGGTATACCTATACATACATCCTCATATACGGAGTATTTTCAGCACAAAACAAAGCTGATATGAAGCTACATACATATTACAAGTCTATCAGCAAGGGATTTCCAAAAATATGAGGAAAAGCTCTATACTAAATCCAACTGTCTCTCTCATATTTCTGTCGGGGAGAAATGAGTAAAAATAAAAAAGTCCACTAATACATAAAAGTAAAATAAATGGACCGTCGTCCCCATCCCCACGACGGGGAGTGTTTGTCCATTTCCGAAAATTAATCCAAACGGACGTCCTGCAGTTAATAAAAGGACACAGTTGTTCTTTTTTACGCACAAAGGTAAAGTCAAAGGTTGTTCCACCGATGAGGGAAAATGTACTTTTAGTGATAATGAAATATAATAGTAATTATTTTATTAAGGTGTTTTTACATTATGAACTTCAGATTTTTCTTATATATCGCCGCGTGCGTCGGTGGAGTTGCAAAGAGGGATATTTCCATGTGAACCTAAATGCAACATGAATTCAGTGCAAGATGAGATATCTACCATGAATTCAGTGCAAGATGAGATATCTACCATAAATTCAATTCAAGATGAGATATCCACAGTAAATTTGAGATATCCACCATGAATTCCATGCAAGAAGAGATATCCTGCAGGTAAATTGCATTAAAAGCTAAACACGGAGGGTGCTTGTGTTATACAAATTTTAACAGCAAAGCAAATGAAAATTAGTGGAGTTTATCCCACTTGCTTGCATTTAAAATGATGGTAATTATCCTCCTTTGCACCTGGACGCACATGGAGATAGATCATTTTGCATAGCCACCGACGATATGTAAAAGGTACTAACTACTAAGGTTAAAAGGAACTAAGGTTAAAAAAGGTAATAAGACGTTTTGTTCCGTCAATTCCTTGTATAAGTAATCCCTTCCAAATAATTTGTAGGCTTCAACGCCACTCAACGAATTCCTTTTACTTCTTCGCGAGCCAGCCGCTTCGCACTTGCGGTATTACGCCTGGCGAGTCTGGATTTATTTATCCCGTTTTCCTCGGAATGCCCCTGCCAAAGGGCATTATTTCAAGAATTTTCTCTAAAAAAACCTTTTGAATATTATTTATATTCTAGTACTTTGTAGTGATCCCGCTGATTCAATTCTGAACTAAAATGTTTTGAATCAATTCAATTTGATTCAACGTTTTTTTATTCCATTAATTGAACTGAATTTCATGTTTTTCAGAAAAATTTGAACCAATTTCCTGATCTGCGTTCATTTTGTAGAAGCAAAAATGTTTTAACTGTCCGGCATTTATAATTTATTATTATTATTGAAGAATAATAATGAATGATTCAAAATAAACCTTTAATAATAAAAATATGTTCCATTATTCCTTGTTAGATTTGAATGACATGAATCATGATTCAGTCCAATTCAACGGCGTGAAATGAATTGAATTAAATCAAAATGAATTTAATGCATTTTGTGATTAAATTGTGATTCGATTTTCAACATTTTGATACAATTATTCAACAGTTTGATTCATTTCAATAGCGAAATTGAATTGAATCAAAATTTTTTTAAACGAATTGAAACACCGGGATCACTAGTACTTTACAATGTTGACATTCAAATTTGGTAGACAAATGTGGGGAGAGCACTTCAATATTTATTTTGTAATTCTTGACATATATCAAAATAATCAGAAATTTTTCAGAATTCTTTAAAAGTCTGGTTTATACATGTATGTATACATTTTTGTACATCGACATATTATACAGTATTTCCTTTAAAAATTTTACTACCACTGATTTCAAACCAAAGATTATCAAGATGGATGACCTTCGCTTGTTATTAATGACCCTGTGTCCTGTATTAAAAATAGATGTTCCCGTTATTGCTCCAAGGGAGAATGCATATAATGGTAAGGTAATTGGCAATAATGCACCGAGAGGGGCAAAATGATATTGTTGTCATGAATAAAAAATCTGGTCAGCAAAAATGTAATAAAGAATTAATTGGAAAAAAATTTCAATAATATTTTAATTTATAAAAATATTAATAGTGCTTAAATTTATTTTGTTAAATTTAAATTTTTTTAAACATAATAATCAAAAATAAATATTAGAGACTTTACATTGCATGTCAAAATGGCTAAAATCATTAGAATTTTGACACTAATACAGATTCATCATAATTGAATTTGAAATTTTTGCGTTTGTTTTATAAAAAATACATTTTAAAAATGGAGGATACAATTTGTAATACCTGGTGGCATGATTTATTTTTAAAATCAATAATAATTTTTAATGATTGTAATTTTGGAAATAATAGAAATATTATAATGGAAGATTATAATGTTTATTATTCGGGTTTATTTCCCTAATAAAAACTCTCTTTTCTATTATTAAAAAAAGCTAATTACTATTTTCTAAATTTCTATTTTTCTATAAATGTTCATGAAAAACTGAAAATAACAATAAATAATAAATATACTATAAGTAAGCACAACCAAATTAAAGGGAAAACATAAAAACTTCTGGCCATCTAGCAGCAACGGAGGAAAAGAGGATTTTCCGTTTTCCATTTTCCACTAGAAAATTGGAAAACGATAGAATGAGGAATAATTGCGGCCATTGTCGCCAGGGGAGGCACAACATGAATTTTACATTGACGGGAACAAAGAGCGGGCTGATAATAAAGTCAGACGATGGAGGATTTAAGAATCCGTTAAAAAGGTCATTTGAAGAGGTCAAGTTTATACAATTAAAACTCTATTACAGGTCATTTTACTGCTCGAAAACTGATAAGGAAGTGGGAAACGTGAGGGAACAATGATGCGAGAAAATTCCGAGGGATTTGCATTTCCAATTGCAAAACGGCCGATTTGCTGGAGAGAACTTTTATTCTTCGAGAAGAATTCAAGAAAGAAGTTTCATATTTCAGAAGGACGACGGCTGTCTGGATTTTTATTTTTCAAAAGCGAATTATTCTGTTTTATTTTAATATTATTCTCAAAATTGTCATTTTTCCAAAGTAAGTAATATTGATTTCATTTTTGAGGTTGGCAGCCCCAATTTTTTTTAATTTCCAATATTCCGCTGACTTAAATTAGCAGTTTTTTATTCAATTTGCATTATAGTTCTTTTATTGAATTACTTATTTAGCTTATTTATTATTTAGTTTATTTATTTAATTATAATTTATTATTTAGTTCATTAAATAATTAAGTATTTATTTATTTAGCCATTTTATTATTTTATTTATTATTATTTTATTTATTGTTTAACTTCCATTGGTGAAGCCATGAATTTCATATAGCCATGAGTTTTTGTATGTATTTTTTATTTTGCAAAATTGAGCTATCATGGTAATTAATCCCGTAACTAATTCTTAATCTGTGGGTAGCAGGTGAGAAAATTCTGAGGATAGAAAATGTTCCAGCATCTTGAAGTTCTCTACCGAAATGGAGCCTTGTCGTTGGTTTGGCAAGTTGGGAATACTGGTTTGAAGAACAAAACTGCCAACTCGAAGATGTATCGGTCCGTTTTGGTGGCTGACATTAAGGAACTGTGGTATATAAATAATAATTTTATTTTTTTCTATTATGAAAAATTATATTATAAAAGAGAATCTTTTAAGTATACAAATATGTAATAAATGATATTTCATACAAATTTTATTACAATTTAAAATTCAACTAATTTTTTAAAAAATCGTCTTCTTCAAAGTCATTCTTCTTGATTAATCTCGTCGACAAAACGTTTTTCTGATTTAACAAAAATAATATATACGTAATGAATGTTTATAGTGGAATAGTCATCTCGCACATGCCCATCAACCGACCATTGTCACCTCAAAATGGGGATCAGAAGTGTCTGAACCTGATGACCTTGACGATGTTGCTTGTAGGTCTGAACAGGATGCACAAGATCCAGGTCACGGCATTTGTCAGTGAGTATGAATAATAGTAATTTGAAATGTTTTAGTAATGAATTTTATTATTTAATAAAAATCTAAAAATTATAGTGTGAAGCCACCAGATATGATGTTATAAGTTAATTTAATTAAAAAAAAATTAATATTCCAAATTCCAGAAAAGTTGCGGGAGATCCTGATGCAGCTGCGTTTCCGAACAGCGCCTCTAACTCAGTCGATGTGAGTGTAGCTTGTCAGCTATTTTGATGGTTTTTGTTCAAGAAATTTGATTAAAATGTAGTAATTACATAATGTGAATATTTTTTATACTTTTGTAAATTCAATTTTGCTTACAGTGACCAGGTGGAAAACGTTCGTCGGAATCGAATTGATTTACCTGTCGACTCAGAAGGACTTCCAGAAGAAGGTCAAATTTGTTTGGATGTAACATTCGGTGCTTTTGAATTCGATGCCATGAGAGAACCAGTCGTGTTTTCTCAGTCTAGTAGTGAGAAGATTTTGTATTTTAATTAAATAAATTTACAATAATTGACAATACTATGAGGCATATAATCAATTGATTTTTCATTGGTGGTCGGATCTGTAATAATTAAAATTTAATTAATTATTTTTTTTTTGCTATTAAGGACGTTCCACAGAGCCATCACCGAGTAGTGATGAAGGGGCTTCTGTCCTTGACTTCAATGCTTTGCTGATGAGCAGTAGGAAGGGCAGGCGTCGACAACGAAGCAAATCGCCAGGCCAACCAATCGAGTATGAAATTGATGACGATGTCATACTTAGGATGCTTGAAACTAGTCGAAGTACAACCGATGCACGTGAAATTACCATGCAAGAAGTGCTTCTCCCGGTAATTTTAAATTATTCTAAGAATAATACATGACGAATTTACAATATTTATTTTTCATCAATATTCTTCTCCGTTCAGTTCATCTGTGAAATTGATTTGTTCTTGATTGGCGTTAATGGATGATTGATGTGATGATCTTGAATATGATTTATTTTTCATTTTATCTACCCAGGATATGCCTGAAGACACCGCGGACCAGACATTTGGTGACCCTTTTCTTGAAAATCAAAATCTGGCGAATCCAGTTGACAATGTCATCGTGGCTCCGCCTATGGACATAGATTCTCCGAATTTCGACATTAATTACGACCCGACGGCAGGGGTAGAGGATATTAGTGAAATCGTAGCTCCTCCAGATGCTATTAATCCAGCCCATGAGGGCTCCATTCTAAATACTCCAATGCCTATGACTCCAGTTATTTCGCTGGTAATTGTTTCTGATTTATTAGTAATCAGCATTCTATTCGTGCTGTGTATTAGGTGGTTTCATGAACTGTTGAATTTAATAAAATGTTTAATTTTAAATTTAAAAAATATTATTTTTAAATTAAAAAATATTATTTTTAAATTAAAAAATATTATTTTTAAATTAAAAAATATTATTTTTAAATTAAAAAATAACATTTTTAAATTTAAAAAAATTGAAATAAAAGTTTAATAACTTTTGTTGTGGTATTAGTCTCAGCGGATTCAAAACGATCGAACTGGATCATCTGTCGCGCCTGAACCTGCTCGGAAACGTAGGCGTCATTGTGTGGGACCGGTAATCGACGAAATAATCAAGATTTCCACGGATGAGATACGACAAAGGCGTCGCAATGGAAAAAACGAATATGAGAACTTGTCAGACCGAGTGGTACAGGTTAGAATTTCTCAATTAATTTCTGTGCAGATGTATGGTTACAAGAATTTCGGGAAGATTGTGAGTTTATTTGACTTCCGTTCCAGAACTAATATTTTCTACTTCGTTCCCCCAGAATGAGTTCATAGCTCCAGTTTCATCGGCAGAGAGGCTTCCTCGCTTAAGGGAAGTAACCAAAACGATGCAACAAATATCGGCGGTGATGGGACGGGAACCGGGCAGAGTCCTCCGTGAGTTTATTTCTAATATTCAAAAACGACAGCTCAGCCTTTCCAAGGATCTTGGTGCAACGGAAATTCGCCGTGAAGCCTCCGCGCGGCCTGAGGAAGTTTCTCTTGTGCCGGATGCGCCCCCAGTGGAAGATGCAAGTGCGGCAGTACCAAGCACTTTGGCTGACCCATCGAGTCTTCCCGGTGAAGCTTCAGCAGTGTAAATAAAAAAAAGAATAATATTTTCTTATAAGGAAGCACAATAATTAAAAACATATCTTGCTGCTCTACCTTATTTATTTGTTCACAAATTTGACATCGGTAATAATTTTCCTTAATTTTAATTAAACATCTTTTAATATCATGTTTTTTCAGGGAGGCAAATTCTCTTCCAGATTTTCAGCAAGATTCTCCCACAGCCGGACCTTCAGGACAGCAATGTGAAGATATGTTTGAATTACAAGACGACGATCCAGCGCTCGTTCCCCACGGACACGAAAGTACCATGGACGGTGGTGTTTATGTGGGGGAGCAAATTGAAACACCACGTCCTCCATGTGATCCAGAGTTTCGTCGACCTTTGGATCCCGAGCCAGCACATGCTTTACCGAATGAAAACTGGAAAAAATTTACAGACCTCTTTCCTCCAAGTTCTACTTCAAGGCAGAAAGCTGCTCAGGAATTTATGCGTTTGCTTAGTAAGTTAACCAATTTGATAAATAAACTAATTATAAATAATAAAACTAATTACATGTAAAACCTATTTATGAATAGTTTTTAATTTAATAGCATTATTATTTATATCATTCCATTTACTTCAACTTTCTGATATAATGAACCGCAAATCTAAATCCTAATTATTTTTCCCCTTAGAGCTCCAAAAGCAGAAGAAGATTTTGCTCCACCAAGAAAACCCCAGTGCTCCCTTATATGTTGAAAAGCTTGTTGTGTGAATCTGGTGAACGGGATTGAAGCTTTAATATTTATATATGATGTAGAAATGTTTCATTCTATATTCCTGTGAATTTTATTATACTTTTTTAAAGTTTTTATTAATTTTTATTTATTTAACGCTGACACATAGGTAATTATAGCATGTTGTGTTAATCTTTAATTTATTGAAACTAAAATCATTTGGTTTTGCTATTGAATGATTTTATTTTTGCTAAATTTTAATATGAATCAATATAATTTTTAATATTCCTAATTTAATTAACATGAGCAGTACTGCTTAATATAAATATAAAGTATATAACATCATTCTGCATCCCGTAACTTTTATATTTAATGCTCAAACTTTAATTATTGTAATTAATATTGCATGCCAGTTTTTAAAATTATTGTTATTTCGTTATTTGTTTTAGCGTTCTTATGAAGCTTTAGCTTTAAATATGCACTATTTTAAATTTACTCAAATTGAACCAATATGAGTTCGTTTCATGTCTTTATTTAGTTTTAGAACATATTTTTGTATTTATTACACTAAAGGTGATGTATGGATGGGTGAGGTAATAATTAAAATGTGAAATAATTCAATAAACGACTGTGGTCATAATTATAAAAATATTTTTAAAGGCATGTTTATACGGTTTATTTTCCAAGAAAGTGTCTCTATTATTATTAGTAAACATTTCACTGGAGTTTTTAAAATAATAATTTAAGTTACAATAAGTGTAGATACTTATACTTAAAATGTATTACATATATTATTAAATTATTATACTTGTATTATATTTAATTTTTAAGGATTGGATTCAATGAGAAACTCATCTGCTGATTATTTTTAAATTACAAATTTGCACATAGATTTCAGGTGGAACACTTTAAAAATACGTTGTCCATTTCCCTCCCTCCTATAATAATAATTTATTTATTATTTTATTTATTACAATGGTTGTCCCAACAATTAAATATTTATAATATTATTATTATTTATTATGCAAGAAATATATTTGTCGCCATTTTAATATAAGCATAATGTGTGATAATAATTTATTACAATAATAATCTAATTGAAAATAATAATTTCGTTAGCATTTTATGGTTGACTATTATTCTAAATTTAATTAATTAATTAACTTATTTATATATTTATTTATACTTATTATAGCTATACGCCTCTCTTATTGTTACGTAACTTCCTCTGGACATTCGGGAGTACTCCTCAGGTTCAGACTTGTTCAGACGAATGGCCACGGGGCGAAAAAATTATAATTAATTTATTTAATAATTTAAGAAACAATTATTTTTGTAAATTAATTTAATGTAATATAATTTTACACATTATTTTTTACACGCAAAATCACACCACAACAGGGAGAAAATGAAGAAGGGTTTCGTTTATTATTATTTAATAATTAATTATAAATATTAAATTATTTTCATTACATCTTGCTGCCTTGTATTATTTATAATGATACATACAATTTATGTATTTTACCCAAATGTTTTGTAAATAGCTGCTGCTATACTTTAACAATATTATTTACAGATATAATTAAAATAATTATTATTTTTAATAATTGCTAGAATATTCCAATCAACTCCACAAGAGTTGCTGTTTTTTATCCGAAAACTCAACTTTTGTGAGCTGTCATTTACCTGCGGAATGGCCGGGATCAGAAGAAAGTTGCCGCTAGCGGTCTTCTTTTGATCTCGAATTAGCTAAATATTTTTAAAATAATAAATGTAAATATAGTACAATTATTTTATTCTTGCCGCTTCGCTTTTAGTACTTATAATTATTCTTTGCTCTTCCCCTGCTATAAACAAGCGTTTGTATCTATCATTGTGGAGAGATTTAATTTCCGATTTTAATGATAATTGCATTTGATTTTAATTGTAATTAATCCGATTTTAATTACATTTAATTTTAATTGCCATAAATTATTGAAATTTTCAAGCACAATATTATCTTGATTTTATACGTGTTCACAAAGTTTTTTCACTAAAATTGTTTAAAATGTAATTTAATGCGTCACATATATTATCTTTAATAATTACATAATGACAGGAAATTTATTTGTATTATAGATGTGACTTATTATTATAAGTATGTGACATACGTGATATATTCAAGATTTTGTTTATTACTGACTCCTGTAAATACACAGGGATTCTGTATGCAAGGTCGTATTAACCTGTACAGAATTTGTTTTTGTATATTGTAGATTGTGTTGTTATTTGTTTTTAATGTTAGTACAAGTAATTAATTAATATTACAACCTTTATTTGTGATTTCCATCCTGGGATTGCTTTAATAATAATAATTAATTATTAATCCCAACTATAGTTTTATTTATTTTGTAATAATTCTTTTTGTGAATTTAATTAATTCCGAAACTTTTCGTGAATTCTTTAACTTTTTTATTTCTAAAATTCTCCGTAAATTTTTTCATTTTTCCGTTTATGAAATTCTTCATGAATTTAATTTTAATTTATATTATAAAATACTCTCACAAATTCTTCAAAAGTTTGTGAAATTTTTGACAAATCTCTGGCGGATTTCAGGAACAATATTCATTAAAATCCACATTCATTTTGGTCTTCCACTTTAAAAAAAAATTCTTTTCTCTTACTAAATTCTGTGTGATATTTAGAACTAAATATTTGTTTAAAATGTTCTCAATGTAATTTCAACTTTTTAAAATCCTCTTTGTAGTTAATATATTCCCGCGGACATATTATAATAAGTATTTACATATATTCTAATATTTTGCTTTTAAAATAGCATAACGTTCTTAATCGTTTTTTAATTAATTTTAAATTAATTAATTTATTTAGTTGAAAAATTTGTAATTAAAAACGATTAAGAACGCTGTCAGTTAATAATCAATCATATTTATATGAGTACATAAATTTTAATTATTTTAAATTGCCCACAGTAAGAGAAAAATTATGATGAAAATGACAATATTTCTTAATTTTTAAAATAATATTGTATGTAAATTTATAAATAGCACGTCCTTAAAATTGTTTTAATAATTAAATATTAATTATTTTCTAATTTAAATTTTAATTTCTAATAAAGTCATTCTCCTATATAACTGTAACTGTATTAAGGACCATTAATATACATTTTTGTATATAATAATTATATAATTAATTATTATATCCGGAACATTATTTTTGCGATCAGGTTCCTGCAGTATCTGTTGTTCTAATATTAATCTTAGTGTTATGATATTAATATTTTATGTACATATTTAAGTATTACAAATTGAATAATCATATTCATAATTATTATTATTAATTCACAATATTTTGCATTACGATAAATAATTGACTTTTACCGTCCTCCCAACTATATTCGCACTAAAATCGTTGTCTGCGTTCCCCGAACAGTTTGAATTTACTCCACACACACACGTGACAAACACATAACGACCAATCAGGGCGTATTTCCCGTGCGGAGCACGGGCTTAAAGCTAGTTTATACAGGATAACTCCGAAGCTCCCTTATAGTTACCAGTTACCATCCATCATCAGTCTAATTATTCTCAAGAACGAAAAACAAGAGAAAAATATTTCCAATATACAAAAATGAACATCAAATATTCTGTATTTTTTTTAAGTGTATTATTATTAGCAATATCCCCATTTTTAATTACGTGACCCATATGTTAATTAAACGGGGACTTGAACCCCCACCCTATCCCCCAGTGGATCGCGGTTCTTAAACGGCCCCAGTTAATAAATTTAATATTCTGATATATATACAATTTACTATAACGTACTTATTTTAGCACCTTACGATGACGATGACGACTTTAGTACATCTATATACGTATAATTATAATGTTTTATACTCTAAGACCCCAGTACTAAAAAATACTTTAATATATTTTTTAATAAATTTATATTTTTACATTTATAATGCACAGAACATTGTGAATTTTAATGTAATTAATAATGAATATATTAATATTATATTTAATCCAAAGTGTGAACACACGTCTTAATTTTATATATTTTTGACTATTAAAAATTACCACTTTGTTCCGCCGATGTCCTAAATATATTATAAATAAATTTTATTTATTATTATATTTTATATATTGGGTAACCTCTTTTATAACATTCCTCCCTATGCACTACTAAAGAATTTAAATACCAAATTTAAAGTAAAATATTTTAACTCTTTAATACATAATATATTAATAATTAATTACGTATGGAAATGGAGGATATTACAGACGTTTTCATCTCACTTTAAGCTTTTTAAATTAATATTTCCTATATATGGGGGAAATGTCACGTGAAATTAATATTTATGAAATTAATACTTGAAATAATAATAAAGAGCTAAATTAAAATTAATAATAATTTAATAATATTATTAAACTTACTATCATTTTATGGAAAATTATATTATCCCCCTCTATATATATTCACACTAAAATCTTCGTCTGCGTTCACAAAACAGTTTAAATACATTCCACGTGACAAACATATAACGACCAATCAGGGTGTTTTCCCAGTGAAGAACACGGGCTTAAAGCTAGTTAGTAAAATATTAATCAACGTAACTGCGCATGTGTTTACAGAAATATCCAAGGATTGAAATAACGAATAAAATATGACATTTTGTAATTAATTAATTAAATTCTAATTATTTATCAAGTATTTTATTTAAGGCATATCGTCGGACAAACAAAAAAAGGAGCTTATGTTGCGATATTTTCATAAGGGATCACTAATGTTTCCCACATTTTTTAATTGTGACAACTGACATCAGAATGTGT
>JAQGAK010004276.1:0-12603 GCA_034696945.1 Lipothrix lubbocki
TAATACAAAAAATGATTACAAAAATTAATACAAAAAATGATTACAAAAATTAATACAAAAAATGATTACAAAAATTATGTTTTCTATTCAAGTTACTGAACCCACAATTTCTTAAACTGACGAATGCAATCCCCCAATCCCTCGGAAGTCCTGTGGAAGAAAAGAATCATGGCCGAAGTTACAAACGCCACAAAACTGGTGAAGCCCAGACTGAGGAATAATTCGATGAAAATACAAAAAACTAATGTCCAACTGTTCTGCCAAGAAGACTTAAAACATGAAAAAATGAAATATGAAGCTGTAGGATCTAGCAGAAGGACAAAAATATAAGTTGTTGGCGGAATAATTATCCATCCTGGCATGGACAGCACCATTATTTCCTGTAGTGCAAGTTTTCTCCAGTTAATTCGTTTTATACGTACTTGCAATTACAAGAAACAGTTTATCATTATTAATCACATTTTTTAAACAATTCTGTTCTAAGTTAACAATCTTATTTATAAAATATTGTTCGTACAATTAACGTTATACTGTTATATATAAACTAATTTATAAAATATTATCAATAATAGCCACTTTTAATTTATTTGTGATATACTTATTACAACACAAATACTGTAATTTCATGTACCTTTAGGTTCAGAATTATTTGGGGAATACAACAAGGAATTATTAACCCCAACAGTGATCTCGAAAGACGTCAAAAACGATGAGTAAAGCTGCAGGACGTAAATCAAGTAAAAATTCAAAACCACAAAATGAACGGGGATATGTGCTAAATTCATTATGCTCCTGTCCACTCCAAAAACCGCAAAAAATCTGACAACAGAAAACACCAGTCGTGCTACCAACAGTCCAAAGTAAATTTTCCAAACAATAAATCTTGTTCTAGATCCTTGTCGATGCATCAAACCTGTCCTCACATCCACGGACACCGGTAACAGACAAAGTTTCGAGCTGATAGAAAAAACTGTTAAATTCAGGTACAAATTTTGAACTTCTAACATTTTGTGCTTCTCGTCAAACCTGAAGTAAAGGGTTTTTAATTAACCGGCGAGCTCAAGAAGGTAAATTTCTTGTCAGAGTGACTGATGAAATTGATTAGCAATAATTTTCTATATGAAGACATATATTTCGTAGTTAATTCCTTGAAGTAGTATTTTTTGTATATTTTTACAGAGGAAATTGGGTAATTGTAATGTGGAAATGGATGTTCCTGGGAGTCACCAGAAGTCAATTATTCTTAATAATTAATAATTTTACTACGGAAATGATGCGAATGTAGAAACGAACGAACGCCTATAAGAGCTTCGGGGTAACAACCTGAAATATAAACACAAGCTGGAAACATCTTTTGGCGCATTATTTGCTCAATGAAACTTCCCTATGAATTTACGGTACGGTTATTGTTTGTTATTCTTTCTAAATTGGATTATTGTTTTATTTGTTTAAAATTCATTTGTTGTAAATGGGTTTTTCAGTGTGTATACTTTCCTAATTGATTCGAATATAGCCGATCCGATGGTTGTAATTAATTGAGTATTTCGTGTCGTTGAAGAGGCAAATATTGAACATAAAATATATAAAAAATATTGAAAATATTTTCTAAAGCGTTAAAATGAATACTGTTGCTGGAATTTTTCTTAAATATGAGATGCAAAAATGAACATTTGTAACGAGATTTCTTATGACGCGATAAGTTTTCCCGTAGCGGCGGAATTTTTCTAAAGGTAATGCTTTATATATTGACAATGAAATTATTGCAAGCTTACCCGCCGATTGATTTTACCCAAAATTTTTGGTTATTCAAGATTAGTAAAACATATGGATTTATGAAGAATGAATGTCTTTGCCTGCTTTAGTTGGAAATGTATACCATGCACGCCCTATTGTAATCAAAATTGAGCCAATTTCACAATATTTGCTGTGTAGGAAAGGGAGAAAATTGCGGTAATTTAATCAAATTGCCTTTTCGTGTGTGTAGTACAAAATAAATGTTATCTTTATTTGCAGTTATTTGCAGTAATCATTCTTTTACGTTCTATATTCTACTATGTACGCACATGCTGCATTGGTTTTATCAACGTATGAAAATGGATAGCTCTATAAAGACTTTATAGATCACATTAGCTCACACGTGTGTTGAAAAATGTGACTTTGAAAAGGACTCAATAATAACAATTCAGTTTACATTAAAAATACCAACTATAATAATACGCGCATGCTTCCGTTTCCCCTAACCTTTATAAACTGACATCAAATGTGATTGTGAACAATATGTAATACAATGTTTTTTAAATATGTAAACATCTGCTAACAAAATTGTAAATTGAAATTAATAATCTCCGCAGTCACTAATCACAAGAATAACAGAAACTTTTTGATAACGTTTTTAAAGTTTGGAATGCCAAATAAATATTGTCATTTATTTACCAATACAAAGTCACATAACCTTAGCGTTAACGGTCAAAATTTCGGAATATTTTCCCTTTCTACAACATGCAATACTTACTATTAGCAGCAGTTTCTCAACAGAACCAAGATTTTGTTTGCCTTATATGTTGTAAACCATGTAAAATGTTAGCCAACAATTCTTAAACGGAATACATATTCAGTTCCAAATTCAAATATTTGTATATCTTTTGTATGTTTGTAAGTGGTGTTACGTTTGAGCAACTGTGTATGTATTTATATTAGCTGCATAAGCCCAATCAAATGATTGGACAATGAGTGGTATTCAAATTATAAGATTCGACAAATCGAAAATTTCTGTATATATACATACAACATGTTGCGTAGAAATCTTCGTTGAATTAGTAATAACTCGTCCTGTTGTTCTTGTAGTAAATCAGCGTTTATACAAAGAAATCGGAGTTTTCATTAAGAAAACGGCTTTTTTACGAAGAAATCGGCGTTTGTATCTAAAATTGGGGGTTTGTACTATGAAATCGGCGTTTCTACATAGAAATAAGCGTGAGATCGGCGTTATTATTTGAAATAGGCGTAGGAATTCGGCGATTCTACTGTAAACATCGGCGTTTTTACTTGAAACATCGGCATTTGTACTTGCAGCATCTTGTCTGTACGTGAAACGTCGGCGATTCTACTGTAAACATCAGCGTTTTTACTTGAAACGTCAGCGTTTCTACTTTAAAAATCGGCATTTTCACTTGAAACATCGTCGTTTTTACTTTGAACATCGGCGTTTTTACTTGAAACATCGGCATTTGTACTTGTAACATCGGCGCTTCTAATTTAGAAAAATCAGCGTTTGTATTTCAAACTTCGGCGTTTTTACATGAACCATCGGCGTTTGAACTTCAACCATCGGTGTTTTTAGTAGGGAAATCGGCGTTTTTACTCACAACATCGGCGTTTTAACTTGAAACATAGGCGTTTATACCTGAATCTTTGGTGTTTTGACTTGAAACATCAGCGTTTGTATTTTTAACTTCTTCAGTTGTACTTGCAGTATTTTGGCTTTGAAAATCGGCTTTTTCAATTCGGAGATCGGCGTTTCTAAATAACAAATCGGCGTTTCTAAATGAAAAATCGGCGTTCTTACTTTTAACTTCAGCGTTTATACTTAAAAAATTGGCGTTTTTGCTTGCAACTTTGGCGCTTTTATTTGAAACATCTGCGCTTTTACTTGAAACATCGGCTATTTTGCGTGAAAAATCGGCGTTTTTACTTGGAAGGTTGGCGTTTCTACCTTAAAAATCGGCGTTTTTATATAAATATTATGCGTATAAACTTGAAACTTCGGCGTTTTTACTTGAATATTTGGCGTATAAACTTAAAACTTCGGCGCTTTTACTTGAAAAATCGGCGTTTTTGCTTCAAAATTCGGCCTCTTTTTTTAAAACTTTAGCGCTTTAACTTGAAACATCGGCGCTTGTGCTTGGAAAAATCGGCGTTTTTGCTTTGTAAATCGGCGTTTTTGTTTGAATATTCGGTATATTAACTTGAAACTTCGGCGCTTTACTTTTAAACTTTGGCGCTTGTACTTGAAAAAATCGGCGTTTTGATTTGAAAGTTAGGCATTTTTACTTGAATATTCGGCGTATAAACTTAAAACTTTGGCGGTTTACTTGAAAAATCGGTGTTTTTGCGTTGAAATTCGGCGTTTTTACTTTACACTTCGGCGTTTTAACATGCAACTTTGGGGTATTAACTTTAAACTTCGGCGCTTTTACTTGAAACATCGGCGCTTTTACCTAAAAATTCAACGTTTTTACGTGAAATATCGGCGTTTTTACGTTAACCAGGGGCGTTTTTGCTTGCAATTTCGGCGTAATAACTTGAAACTTCGGCATAATAACTTGAAAATTCGGCGCTCTGACAAAAAACATCGGCGCTTTAACTTGAAAAATCGGCGTTTTAATTTTAAAAATTGGCATTCTTACCTTAAAAATCGGCGTTTTTATTTAGAAAATCGACGTTTTTGTTTGCAACTTCGGCGTGATAACTTGAAACTTCTGCGCTCTTACTTAAAACATCGGCGTTTTTACTTGAAAGATCGGCGTGTTTACTTGACAAATGGGAGTTTTTACTTTACACTACGGCGTTTTTGCTTGCAACTTTGGCGTATTAACCCTAAACTTCGGCCCTTTTACTTGAAACATCGGCGCTTTAACCTAACAATTCGGCGTTTTTATGTGAAAAATCGACGTTTTTGCTTTGTAAATCGGCGTTTTACCGGAAGATTCGGCGTATAAACTTGATACATTGGCGCCTTTACTTGAAAAATCGCCATTTTTACGTTAATAGGCGGCGTATTTCTATTGTAAATCGGCGTTTTCACTTGAAAGATCGGCGTTTCTTCCTGACAAATCGTCGTTTTAACTTGAACGTTCGGCGTAAACTTGAAACTTTGGCGTTTTTACTTAGAAGATCGGCGTTTTTACCTAACAAATCGGCGTTTTTACTTGAATATTTGGCGTAATAACTTGAAACTTCGGCGCTCTGATTTAGGAAATCGGCGTTTTTGCTTTGAAATTCGGCGTTTTCACTTCACACTTCGGCGCTCTGGCTTAAGAAATCGGCGTTTTTGTTTTGAAATTCGGCGTTTTCACTTTACACTTTGGCGTTTATGCTTAAAATTTTGGCGTAATAACTTGAACCTTCGGCGCTTTAAATTGAAAAATCGGCGCTTTTACGTGAAAAATCGGCGTTTTTATTTAGAAGATCGGCGTTTTAACTTGCAAAATCGGCTTTTTCACCTAAAAAATCGGCGCTTTTACTTTGAATTTAAGCGTTGATATTTAGAACAACGGCGTTTTTGTTTGCAACTTCGGCGTGATAACTTGAAACTTGGGCGCTTTTACTTGAACCATCGGCGCTTTTGCTTGCAAAATCGGCGTTTTGCGTGAATAATCGGCGTTTTTGCTTTGTAAATTGGCGTTTTTACCTAACAAGTCGGCGTATATACTTTAAACTTTAGTGCTTTCACTTGAAAAATCGGCGTTTTTGCCTCCAACGTTGGCGTATTAACTTTAAACTTCGGCGCTTTTACTTAAAAATCGGCGTTTTTACATAAATAATCAGCGTTTTTGTTTGCAACTTCGGCGTAAAAACTTGAAACTTTGGCGCTTCTACTTAGAAAATCGGCGTTTTTACTTGAATACTCGGCGTATAAACCTAAAACTTCGGCGCTTTCACTTGACAAATCGGCGTTTTTGTTTTGAAATTTTATCGTTTTTACCTTACACTTCGGCGTTTATGCTTGCAACTTAGGAGCTTTAACTTTAAACATCGGCGCTTGTAGTTGAAAAAGTCGGCGTTTTGGCTTTGTGAATCGGCGTTTTTATTCAAAGATCGGCGTTTCAACTTGTAAAACCGAAGTTTTTACCTTAAAAATCGTCGCTTTTACTTTACACTTCGGCGTTTAGTTTTATAATCTTGGCGTTTTTGCTTAAAATTTGGGCGTAATAACTTGAAACTTCGGCGCTCTGACTTATAACATCGGCGCTTCAACTTGAAAAATGGGCGCTTTTACGTGAAAAATCGGCGTTTTTGCTTTGTATATCGGCGGTTTTGATTAGAAGATCGGCGTTTTCACCTAAAAAAATCGGCGCTTTTACTTTGAATCTCGGCGTTTATTTAGAACATCGGCGTTTTTGTTTGCAACTTCGTCGTGATAACTTGAAACTTGGGCGCTTTTACTTGAACCATCGGCGCTTTTGCTTGCAAAATCGGCGTTTTACGTGAATAATCGGCGTTTTTGCTTTGCAAATCGGCGTTTTTACCTAAGGGATTTTTGTTTAATATTCGGCGTATAAACTTGAATCTTTGGTGCTTTCACTTGAAAAATCGGCGTTTTTGCCTTCAACTTTGGCGTATTAACTTTAAACTTCGACGCTTTAACTTGAAAAATCAGAGCTTTTACTTAAAAATTCGGCGTTTTTACGTGAAAAATTGAGATTTTTGCTTAAATATCAGGCGTATAAACTTGAAACGTCGGCAGTTTACTTAAAAAATCAGTGTTTTTGTTCTAAAATTCGTCGTTTATACTTAACACTCCCGCATTTTTGCTTGCGATTCCGGCGTAATAACTTGAAATTTTGGCGCTCTGACTAAAAACATCGGCGCCTAAACTTGAAAAATGGGCGCTTTTACGTGAATAATCGGCATTTTTGCTTTGCAAATCGGCGTTTTTACCTGACAAATAGGCGTTTTCACTTAAATATTCGGCGTATAAACTTGAATCTTTGGTGCTTTCAATTGAAAAATCGGCGTTTTTGCTTTCAACTTTGGCGTATTAACTTTAAACTTCGACGCTTTTACTTAAAAATTCGGCGTTTGTACGTGAAAAATTGAGATTTTTGCTTAATTTAGTAAATCGGCGTTTTTACGTAAATAATCGGCGTTTTTGTTTGCAACTTCGGCGTGAAAACTTGAAACTTCGGCGCTTCTACTTAGAAAATCGGCGTTTTTACTTGAATACTCGGCGTATAAACTTAAAACTTCGGCGCTTTCACTTGAAAAATCGGCGTTTCTGTTTTGAAATTTATCGTTTTTACCTTACACTTCGGCGTTTATGCTTGCAACTTCGGAGGTCTAACTTTAAACATCGGCGGTTGTAGTTGAAAAAATCAGCGTTTTTGTTTTGTGAATCGGCGTTTTTATTTAAAGATCGGCGTTTCAACTTCTATTACCGAAGTTTTTACCTTAAAAATTGTCGCTTTTACTTTACACCTCGGCGTTTATTTTTCTAATCTTGGCGTTTTTGCTTGAAATTTCGGCGTAATAACTTTAAACTTCGGCGCTCTGACTTAAAAAATCGGCGCTTTAACTTGAAAATTCGGCGCTTTTACGTGAAAAATCGGTGTTTTTGCTTTGTAAATCGGCGTTATTGATTAGAAGATCGGCGTTTCCACCTTAAAAATCGGCGCTTTAACTTTGAACTTTGGCGCTTATATTTATAACATCGGCGTTTTTGTTTGCAACTTCGTCGTGATAACTTGAAACTTGGGCGCTGTTACTTGAACCATCGGCGCTTTAGCTTGAAAAATCGGCGTTTGTGCTCTTTAAATCGGCGTTTTTGTTTTTTAAATCGGCGTTTTTACCTGAGGGATTTTTGTTTAATATTCGGCGTATAAACTTTAAACTTTGGTGCTTGCATTTGAAAAATCGGCGTTTCTGCCTCAAACTTTGGCGTACACTGGAACCTCGGTATAAGAGACCTCCATATAGGAGAATTCTCTCTATAGGAGATCCTTCGGGCTCGCATGTCATACATGGTTATATGCATAAGAGCTCTCTTTATAAGAGAGTTTCTATATAGGAGGCAGATTTTGGTGATTTATAGCGTTCTGTTATAGCGAGGTTTCAGTGTATAAACTTTGAACTACGGCGCTTTTACTTAAAAATTCGGCGTTTTTACGTGATAAATGAGGTTTTTTGTATAAATATTCGGCGTATAAACTTAAAACGTCGGCATTTTACCTTAAAAATCAGTGTTTTTGCTGTATAATTGGTCGTTTTTACTTAACACTCCTGCATTTTTGCTTGCGATTGCGGAGTAATAACTTGAAATTTTGGCTCTTTGACCTAAAAAATCGGCGCTTCTAATTAAAAAATCGGCGTTTTTACTTAATTTAATCGGCGTTTTTACTTGAAAAAATCGGCGTTTTAACTTGAATAAATATTTGTTTTTACTTGATTAAATCGGCGTTTTTACTTGAAGAAATCGGCATTTTTACTTGAATAAATCGGCGTTATTACTAAAATAAATCGGCGTTTTTACATTTTGTTAAATCGGCGTTTTACTTGATTAAATCGGCGATTTTACTTTATTAAATCGGCGTTTTTACTTGAAAAAATCGGCGTTTTTAGTTTAATAAATCAGCTTTTTTACTTGATTAAATCGGCGTTTTTTTCATATTAAATCGGCGTTTTTAATTAAAAGAATCGACGTTTTTACTTAAATAAATCGTCGTTTTTACTTGAAAAAGCGGCGTTTTTACTTAATTAAATCGGCGTTTTTACCTGAAAAAATCGGCGTTTTTATTAAAATAAATCGCCGTTTTTACTGCAAAAAATCGGCGTATTTACTTGAATGATTTGGGGTTTTTACTTGATAAAATCGGCGTTTTTACTTGATTGAATCGGCGTTTTTACTTGATTAAATCTGCGTTTTTACTTGAAAAATCGGCGTTTTTATATGAATAATTTGGCGTTTTTACTTGAATAAATCGGCGTTTTAACTTGATTAAATCGGCGTTTCTACTTGAATAATTCGGCGTTTTTACATTTTATTAAATCGGCGTTTTACTTGAATAATTCGGCGATTTTACTTTATTAAATCGGCGTTTTTACTTGAAAAAATCGGCGTTTTTACTTGAATAAATCGGCGTTTTTCCTTGAATAAATATTTGTTTTTACTTGAATAAATCAGCCTTTTTACCTGAAAAACGGCGTTTTTACTTGAATAAATCGGCGTTTTTACATTTTATTAAATCGGCGTTTTTACATTTTATTAAATCGGCGTTTTATTTGAATAAATCGGCGATTTTACTTTATTAAATCGGCGTTTTACTTGAATAAATCGGCGTTTTTACTTGAATAATTTTTCGTTATTACTTAAAATAATTCGCTATTTTACTTGAAAAAATCGGCGTTTCTACTTGAAAAAATCGGCGTTTTTAGTTTGATAAATCAGCTTTTTTACTTGATTAAATCGGCGTTTTTACCTGATTAAATCGGCGTTTTTACCTAAATAAATCGGCGTTTTTAATTGAAAGAATCGACGTTTTTACTTAAATAAATCGTCGTTTTTACCTAAAAAAATCGGCGTTTTTACTTTTATAAATCGGCGTTTTTACTTGATTAAATCAGCGTTTCTACTTGATTAAATCGGCGTTTTTACTTGAAAAAATCGGCGTTTTTACTTTTATAAATCGGCGTTTTAACTTGATAAAATCGGCGTTTTTACCTGATTAAATCAGCGTTTTTACCTAAATAAATCGGCGTTTTTATTTAATAGAATCGACGTTTTTACCTAAATAAATCGTCGTTTTTACTTGAATAAATCGGCGTTTTAACTTGAATAAATCGGCGTTTCTACATGAATTAATCGGCGTTTTTACTTATCGGCGTTTTTACCTGAAAAAATCGGCGTTTTTACTTGAATAAATCGTCGTTTTTACATTTTATTAAATCGGCGTTTTACTTAATTCAATCGCTGATTTTACTTTATTAGGTCGGCGTTTTTACTTGAATAAATCGGCGTTTTTACTTGAATAATTTTTCGTTATTACTTGAAATAAACCGCTATTTTACTTGAAAAAATCGGCGTTTGTACTTGAAAAAATCGACGTTTTTACTTTTATAAATCGGCGTTTTTACATTTTATTAAATCGGCGTTTTAGTTGATTAAATCGGCGTTTTTACTTTAATAAATCGGCGTTTTTACTTGAATAAATCGGCGTTTTAACTTGATTAAATCGGCGTTTCTACTTACAAAAATCCGCGTTATTACTTAAATAAATCGGCGTTTTTACTTGAATAAATCGGCGTTTTTACATTTTATTAAATCGGCGTTTTTACATTTTATTAAATAGGCGTTTTAGTTGATTGAATCGGCGTTTTTACTTTTATAAATCGGCGTTTTTACTTGATTAAATCGGCTTTTCCACCTAAATAAATCGGCGTTTTATTATAATAAATCGGCGTTTTTACTTAACGAAATCGGCGTTTTAACTTGATTAAATCGGCGTTTTTACTTTTATAAATCGGCGTTTTTACTTGATTAAATCGGCGGTTTTACCTGAAAAAGTCGGCGTTTTTACTTGAATAAATCGACGTTACTACATGAATTAGTCGGCGTTTTTACTTAAATAAATCGGCGTTTTTACTTGAATAAATCGGCGTTTTAACTTGATTAAATCGGCGTTTCTACTTACAAAAATCGGCGATTTTACCTAAATAAATCGGCGTTTTTACATTTTATTAAATCGGCGTTTTAGTTGATTGAACCGGCGTTTTTACTTTTATAAATCGGCGTTTTTACTTGATTACATCGGCTTTTCTACCTAAATAAATCGGCGTTTTATTTATATAAATCGGCGTTTTTACTTAACTAAATTGGCGTTTTAACTTTATTAAATCGGCGTTTTTACTTGAAAAAATCGGCGTTTTAACTTGAATAAATCGGCGTTTTTACTTGAATGAATATTTGTTTTTACTCGATTGAATCGGCGTTTTTACCTGAAAAAATCGGCGTTTTTACTTGATTAAATCGTTGTTTTTACATTTTAATAAATCGGCGTTTTACTAAATTCAATCGCTGATTTTACTTTATTAAGTCGGCGTTTTTACTTGAATAAATCGGCGTTTTACTTGAATAATTTTTCGTTATTACTTGAAATAAACTGCTATTTTACTTGAAAAAATCGGCGTTTCTACTTGAAAAAATCGGCGTTTTTACTTTTATAAATCGGCGTTTTTACTTTTATAAATCGGCGTTTTTACTTGAATAAATCGGCGTTTTTACTTGAAAAAATCGGCGTTGCTACTTGATTAAATCGTCGTTTTTACCTAATTTAATCGGCGTTGCTACTTGATTAAATCGGCGTTTTTATTCGAAAAAATCAGCGTTGCTACTTGATAAAATCGGCGTTTTTACTTGATTAAATCTGCGTTTTTACTTAAATAAATCGGCGTTTTTACTTGAATAAATCGGCGTTTCTACTTGAAAAAATCGGCGTTTTTACTTGAATAAATCGGCGTTTTTACTATATTAAATCGGCGTTTTTACCTAAAATAATCGGCATTTTTACTTAAATAAATCGGCGTTTTTACTATATTAAATCGGCGTTTTTACCTAAAATAATCGGCATTTACTTAAATAAATCGGCGTTTTTACTTAAATAAATCGGCGTTTTTACCCTAATATATCGGCGTTTTTACTTGAATAAATCGGCGTTTTTACTACAAAAAATAGGCGTTTTTACTTGAATAAATCGGCGTTTCTACTTAAAAAAATCGGCGTTTTTACTTGAATAAATCGGCGTTTTTACTTGAATAAATCGGCGTTTTTACTTGATTAATTTGGCGTTTTTGCTTGAGCTAATCGGCGTTTATATTTGATAAAATCGTAGTTTTTACTTGAATTAATCGGCGTTTCTATTTGATAAAATCGTCGTTTTTACTTGAATAAATCGGCGTTTTTACTTTTATAAACCGGCATTTTTACTGGAATAAGTCGGCGTTTTTACTTGAATAAATCGGCGTTTTTACTTGAAAAATTCGGCGTTTTAACTTGAATAAATCGGCGTTTTTACTTGAATAAATCGGCGTTTTTACTTGATTAAATCAGCGTTTTTACTTTTATAAATCGGCGTTTTTACTTGGTTAAATGGGCGTTTTAACTCGAATAAATCGGCGTTTGTACTTGAATAAATTGGCGTTTCTACTTGAATAAATCGGCGTATTTACTTGAATAAATCGGCGTTTTTACATTTATAAATCAGCGTTTTAACTTGATTAATCGGCGTTTTTATTTAGAAAAATCGGCGTTTTTACTTGAATTAATCGGCGTTTTTACTTGATTAAATCGGCGTTTTTATTTAGAAAAATCGGCGTTTTTACTTGAATTAATCGGCGTTTTTACTTGAATAATTTGGCGTTTGTACTTGAATAAATCAATGTTTTTTAACTCGATTTATACGACGTTTCTATTTGAAAAAATCGGCGTTTTTACTTAAATAAATCGTCGTTTTTACTTTAATAAATCGGCGTTTTTACTTAAATAAACAGCGTTTTTACTTGAATAAATCGGCGTTTTTACTTGATTATATCGGCGTTTTTACTTGAATAAATCGGCGTTTTTACCTTTATAAATCGGCGTTTTTACTTGATTAAATCGGCGTTTTTACCTAATTTAATCAGCGTTGCTACTTGATTAAATCGGCGTTTTTATTTGAAAAAATCAGCGTTGCTACTTGATAAAATCGGCGTTTTTACTTGATTAAATCGGCGTTTTTACTTAAATAAATCGGCGTTTTTACTTAAATAAATCGGTGTTTTTACTTGAATAAATCGGCGTTTTTACTTGATTAAATCAGCGTTTTTACTTTTATAAATCGGCGTTTTTACTTG
>JAQGAK010004277.1:0-12603 GCA_034696945.1 Lipothrix lubbocki
TACAAAATAAATACAAAATAAATACAAAATAAATACAAAATAAATACAAAATAAATACAAAATAAATACAAAATACATGTAAAAGAAATACCAAATAAATACAAAATGCATGTAAAAGAAATACCAAATAAATACAAAATACATGTAAAAGAAATACCAAATAAATGCAAAATACATGTAAAAGAAATACCAAATAAATACAAATACGCATCCAACAATATGATACAACATTTTGCGTTGAAAAGAAGCGCAAGCAGTGCGTGTGTGCAGATGTGATTTTTTAAATCAAAAATCCCTGTACAGAGCTTGAATGGTACGTGATTGAAAATGTTGAGCACATTTAACTTATTAACTCTCTCTCTCTCTCTCTGGCTTACCCCAACTACTCTCTTGTTAGAAGATCAACTTTGCGCCTTTCCTATTGAGCTTTGCATTATTGTTTTTCATCAATTAGGCATAGGCGCCATACCCATCAAAGAGGTTGGTTCTGGAAAGAATCTTTATAACCGCAAGCTACATCATCGCTTGTCGCACGGTGCAGGCGAGTGTTATAACGTTATGTTATATGGCGAGTTATATTGCTTGATCTAGCATTGATGCAAGTTATGTTATAAAATAGCATGCAAGTCATAAATGGCAAATGTTATAGCCTATAAAAAATCTTCTTTAACAAAGTTCCTATATGCTTGAGCACTTTTGCACACACACAGTCACACAGGTCACACTAGAATCTGTCTTGAGGACTTCTTCGTTTTTCATCGCTACCCCATCATACACAACAATATAACCACACATTAAATTACAATTTCTAATTTTCGCACGTTTCTGTCAACTAATGACAAAACTGTAAACAAATTTGACTACGTAATCAAGAGAGGGATCCTTGTATGTACACCAATATAATGGAGCCTCTTATAAAAAGACTCGTATACAACAAACCTATACGGATGGCTGAGATACAAGCGCTCATTACTTTACTACAATGCTATTAAAACAACCAACAAGTAAATGAGGGGCAAGAAAATTCCTGGATGATATGTTAATGCACACATACACATATATACCAGTAGTAATGAAATCTACTCGCAAAAACTTGCAATGTCAATTTCATTCTTTCAACATATTACACTTTTAGTGTAGCATTATACAATATATATAGGTTTCACCTTTGCATTTTTACTTTATTATTGCTTCACGTGCTCTTGTACTACAAATTACTTTCGAGACGATTCTGCCGTCATTTATATAATTCTGTACTGTACGTGATTTTTCATCTCGGACAATACAATTCTGTACTAATGTTCTATTACAAAATAGTAATGCATAAAACTTAAATACAAAATCGCATACCAATTTTAACATTAAAAAAATCTTCTAACATCAAATCACTTTACAAAATCTGTTTTTAAACAAAAGGCCTTATAACTTATATAAAGCATATAAAAATACTTTGGATGGGATTTTCTTGGAAAAATTATTTTCTGAATTAATTTCTGGTTATTGTAATTTAAATTTTCCGTCAGACAAGGAATTGTCTGGAAAGTTAAATTTGCAGATTTTTTTAAGTTGCAAACATATTTAGCAAAGAAAAGTAGATATTGCATGCATTTTGAGCAAAAATTAGATACGAAAATTGCATGTTGTTTTAAGTAGAATATTACACACACAAATTGCATATAGGATATAATTTAAGGGATAGAAGAATTGCATATATTAACTTTGAACAAAAATACACTGCAAATTGTATTTATAGTAAACAGAAAAAAATTAGTAAACAGAAATAATCGCAAGTCGTTAACTTTTCGATGCCTGACATTTCATTACTTCAAGTATAATTATATATCAGGGTTTTCTGTACCTGGAGGTAACGACGCTGCGCCTTGATATTTTGTGCAATATCTGTATGTATATATTACTTGTAATAACCTGCACATAATATACATACTGACATACATACATATATGTATCTAGTTATATGTGTGTGCATATGATGCACCTCACACCTTGCCTTTGTAAAACTTGTGTATAATAGGTAAGTAAGTAAAAAAAAATGTAGGATACGATTCGGCTGTAATTTTTTCCTAATTCAGGATAACAAATTCCAAATTATTCATAATACAGCAACAACAAAACAACAGATGATTTCTGCATGTAATTCTGAATTTCTGCATGTAACCCTTCTACTAAAAACTTTACTAAGGACGTGTACACCAACTATACAAGAACTTACGCTGAAGAACAGGTGAATCTACCAAGAATTTCAGTTAAAAGAAACGTGTAAATCTACAAATCTACTATAGGAATTTAACTAAGAATATGCAAATTTGTATGTAAGAATTTAACTTAAAGAACTTATAAAGTATAAGAATTTAGCTTAAAAAACATGTAAAGTACAGGAATTTATCTTAAAGAAACTTTGAATTTAGCCTGAAGAACATGCAAATTGATATATCAATATACGAATTTAATTTAAAGACCACGCAAGTATACGAAGAAGTTAAAGAAAAGATGTAAATGGACTCTACATAAGAATCTACTAACGATAACAACTTTTAGGGAAAATCAGCAAAAGGAACATGCAAATCTGTGTATATGTTAAGCAGGATCCTGACAGTTTTGGAACCCAAATTGCCCTATCGCCGTATACACACACATCTCATAATGTTACAGCAATGATACACACGGCATGGCTACACTATATACAACAGACAGAAGAGTTAAATGAAATTAGAAGACTTGAAATTTATTCCAAAGGCTATGCAGTATGATCTATGATTACGGCTTGGCAGAATTTAAATTGGGGAGCTTGGCGCCGTTTCTATAAATATACTATAACCGTTCTTGAAAAACGAGTTATATCCATAGTCTCCTATACTATATATTATCCATATAGTGTACTTGAAATACATGAAATTTCTACACTGTCTGACTGATTCACTGATTGTCAATATTGCTCATATGATGTAGGGATAATAGGGGTGTAAAAGCACCTGAAGGAAATATATACCCATGAGTAGTTAGGAGACGACAGCCGTGACTAAATGTGCAATGAAACGAAATGATTTTAGTATGCCACGCCGATTAACCTTTAGAAATACTTAAAAGCCGTTGAAAAAACAAAAAACAAGTGTATTTTCTAAATTGTTATCTTGTCATAAGCTTCAGGTATCTTATATACACAAGGAATCCTGAGTGAGAAATGTAGGAATGCTTGCCAATAAACCACTCAATACTCAAAAGTCATTAAGGTTATTGCTTATTGTAATTATTATTGCGATTTTATATATATATTCATATACTCTGGCTTACAGTTTGCCTACCTACAATATTTATTTTTATCATTTTTATTTATTTCTTAATGTCTGTCTACTAATATTGTCGAAAAAACCTTCTTGTTTTCATCTATTTTGTAAACTTCACAAGGATTTTCAATGCGTTTTAGGTTTTACTATATATTTCGTCATGGTAGATTATGCATCTTATTACTCTTATTGCTAATGTGTTTACCGTGTAATTTTCTACGTAAAACTGTGTATTTTCCTTCGCTCTACCGTGTATTTCTGTACTCATGGGGATATTTGACAATGTAAGAAAAGCGGCAAGATCAGTAAAAATGTTTTCTTGAAGTCGTAACATTAAACGAACTCCTGCTAAAAATGTCAAAGTCATGAAATTTTGACGAAATATGAAAATTGAATGTGTGGTACATCTTTGGTTCCAAAATATTTTGCTGTTCTCCCCACACATACATAGATGTGTGCGTACATGTCAGCATGTTTACATAATGTTGCTGCCCAGTTTTGGGAATTCCACAGCAGCAGCACTGGCAGCAATGAGTAGCATCAGACTTGAAGAGAAAACAATATAAAATATGAGATATAAAACTGAAAAGTGAAGGTACTTTTAACTTTAAGGTTTCTATGTTCTACCATCTATAGATGGTTGGAAGCTTCTAAGGGGAAAGATGACTTATAATATGCAGAGCAGAAAGAAGAACAGTATTATGTAATCGAATTGTATGCGGAGCATTACAAGAGCAATTAAGTGTTTGTAACTTTGGGTCGTAAATAACAAACGGTTTAAGCAAGTCAAGTTTTGAAGGAAATTAGGGTCACTATGAATTACAGTCATAAAAGCCTTGGGTATGTATTAATTGCTATGGGAGACAGTAAAAAGAGTGGCAATGTAAAATAAAGTTGAGCAGATCCAGGAATTATTGGCAAGCTTGAGATGAATGCACAAATATATATGTTACATGTTACTTGACGGTACAGTAGAAATGACCAAAAGTTGTAGCAAATAGTGGACACGACACAGGTCTATGGCTCTTGCTTCCACATATATTACATATGATTGCATACTTATTATATACAATATACACTATGTACATACTTTATTAATACGATATACACTATGTACATACTTTATTAATACGATACATACTACGTACATACTATATTAGTATATTGAGTACTATCAGTATATATTCAGCATAAGAATTACATAGAAGAATACACAAGTAAAGGTAAAAGAATGGATGCAGACATATGGGATGCTACGTCAATAGATGTGAAGGAAATTGAAGTTTTAAAAAATAAAAAGGCATACCGATTGTAACTAAATTGTCTTGTTCGCCATAAACTTTGCCTAGAATTCCTGCTCTCTCTCTCTCTCCTCCTTTTCATTGCTCATTGCTGATGCTGTAGCTTCTCTCTAAACAAGAAAAGTTATACTATAGTATACTGCAACAATACCAGTTGTGGTCTCAAGTTTTTGCTCACCTTTAGCCGCCAACAATTTCCAAGATCGAACTATATCATGCATATGTATGTAAAGCAATAGCCACCTCAGAATTCCTGAGATGCAGCTATAGAATTCCATTGTGAGCTTCGTGTTCTTATGTTTTCTCAATCAAGCTCTGTGTTGTTGTAATGAAACATTAAGAACTCGGTATCTTAATATGTATGCATTAAAATGGCAAAAGCATATCATTGTATGAACCACAGTGTTAAACTATTAGGTATACATGTATTACAATGCTGAAGCACCAAGTATGCACTAGTACGTTACAGTATCAAGTATGTACTCCTGTGTTACAGTATCATGTAAGTATTACAATGTTAATATGCTACGTACGTATGTATTACAATGCTAACTATATATGATGTTATAGGTAGTTAACATTAAAAACGTACTATGTATACGTTGTTGTAAGGAGGCGTCAAGCACCTATCCAGTATGTACCTGCTGTGTGGAAGTATAAAGTCAACTGCGAAGACGAGAACGTCCTTCAGAGGTATTTATTTGTTAATTTTTTGGCACATAAAATGCGCAACCTGTCATGCTGTTTTTTTACCTGCCTCTCGGACAAACGGAGACGATATATATATACGCTGTAGTGTTGTACTAGCATTGAATTATCAAATTCGTCGCTTCATATTATAGGCTGGAGCCAATTCACGGTCGGAAGGAGAAATTACCAACAAGCGATGATATGCTTTATGTTTGATAACATTCCTTTGATGATGAGGTCCATATATACCTGATTGAATGAGCCCCGCTGGGTCAACCACATTACAGGACTAAATATGTATTCATTTCATCTTATCACCTGGGTTCATTTCTGCAAAAGTACATTATGATCACGCTTAGTGGAAGAGGATCATTGTGATTAAGTCTGAATTCAAATCGCTAGTTTGGTACGACGTGTCTATAAAAATCGACCCGTACATTGTTGCTTAGGTCAGTTACTTACAATAAAGAACAAAATAAATATTATAAAATAATAAATACATATAATAAAAAATAAAATAAGCAGTAATAAAATGAAATTTATCTAGATCATTACGCATATAAAATAGCAATATCTGCATAAACTTAGGTCTGAACTTCCACCAGGGGATGTATATTTAAGTTTGGCATACCTAAGGATATACCTATAAAGTATAAAGCTACGTAAAGCACGTTTGTATACCCATAAGTAGATACATAATCATGACTTGACTGCAAAGCAAGTACAGTACTGGACTTGTCGTTGTCGTGGGGACAGTAGGTATGTACGTGCATGTAGATGTCTTGTCTTTGAACTCTTCTGATTGAATTTTAGTATTGGTAATTTACGCATGAGAGATATTTGCGTGTGCATACTGCATTCCATTTAACTTTTTTTGTAGTTATTCCTCCTTAGTATACCTTTTACTATAGTTATGCGAGAAGTATACTTTATAAAAATGATGTATAATACATATGTTTACATATAAGCTCCCATAATAAACAAGTCTTTTCCCAAAGGTATCAAGCAGCTGCTACATATGAACAACTGAGAACTACCAAGAAACAATTAGCTTCAACACATTTTGATTGTGTATTTTATTTATTATCAGCCTCGTATTAAGTATTCATCTCATTAATGCACTTAGCATTAACAAACAGAAATTACAACATATTACTTATATACTAGGCGTACATAGCTTTTAAGCCTCGTCGATGCTTTCCTTCGATTTCGATTATCACACGTCGTATGCATTTACATATGCATCCCCATACATGTACCGTTGTATATATGGGATGAAGTATGTAGGAAATTTATATAGAAAATGATATAAGAACTATAGAAAACTTATGATTATGTATAGGAAAGTCACATACTACATACATTTTATATAGACAATTTACAAGAGACGTTTGTATGTATACGAAATGTATATAGTAAGTTTGATGTAGGAAATGTATATAATAAAAATATATAGGATTTATTACAAGCCCCAGCGACACTGGTAGCTACTGATCGAAGAAAACTTGTAATGTTACTTCATTGCTCAGCATGTAACCAGATCAATTTCCGAGACAAGCATAAATCTTTGAAATGGATAATTTTTTGTTCTACAGAGCGTTGTCTCGCTGTGAACTCAACAATTAAAAGATTGTTGATAGTAATTTATAGACCCAAGTTTCACTTGGGTATAAAACAATGAAATATTGTTACTTGATTCCAAGAGGTGTACCTACAATATAATGTAATGTAATATACATACACATTTATATTTGCAATTAATTTATGTGCATCATTGTCCACCAAAATAATACATAACACACATACGCAAGTGTCAACTGCTATGCAATCCACCATGAAATCTTGTAAATTTTTGCGGGGTGTATATGCTCCCATGTTAAATAGTAGTGGCGACTTTGTTTATTTTTACCAACACAGCCAGCGTAAAGGTTCGACAACTTATATAATAAATTTACATCTCAACCATACAACCGTCAAAATAATTGACTCACGATAGCAAATACATTGTATTTCGCAAAAAATTGCCACACTCGAAGCGCCGAGTCGCCAACAGGCGAGGGGAGATTAGCATTTTACGTGCTAAGTATTTTACACATGAGTAGACTTATTAATCAATTCTCCCAACAATCTTTTTACTTTGTCTGCTCAATATATAAGATCTCTTGTCCGTCGAGACAATCATTTTAAATACATTCGTGGAATAGCAGAAGCCCTTATAATCGCAAATTCATAGAATAGAGAAGTTCATTTAGAGCTCTTACAAGTTCGAGTTCGTGAGGAAATTTAATTTTAAACTTGACTTGAAGTCAAGTTTAAAGTACTTTCTAAATTAACAATTCATTAATTTTTCATTAAAATCAATTTCAAATTTTCATAATAAAGTACCAAGGAAGTATCGAAATGTATGACAGCAAAACTTCAAACTATTGGTAAGGTTAGGCTAGGTAAACTGAACTTGACATTCAAGTAGAAATATAGAACACAATTAAACAGCATGCGTTTTTTAAATGTCCAAGCTTTTTCAAGTACCTACTTACATTTCAGGTTCAATTTGATACTTAATTACTTAGTTCTTGTACTTCATTGTTTGCATTAAGTAGTTCTAATCGTTCTAAATTTATTTATACATGCTTGAAGTTGAGCAATCAACTTAATGTGGGAACTGTACTTGGGCTTAAACACTCAATAGTGAAAAAGGTAATAATTAGAACTTAACTTGAGACTTGACTTCAAATTGATAATTTCGCACTGGATTTGCAATTGTAGGAGCTCTAAATGCCATATACAACGCCAAAAAAATCTTCAAAAAAATCGTGGAAAATAAATACAAGAATTCAAATAAATATAAATTTCATGCTACAAGAATTCACAAAATATAAAATACAATGCGAAAAAGGCTAAAAAATATAATGCGAAAGTATCCTATAAAGAATGTAAAAATATAATTGAGAAAACAAAGAATGTAAATATACTTAAAAAAAATTTAAGGATGTAATGACATACAAGAATATAAATACAAGTCGAAAAGAGCCGAGGCAGCATAGCAGAAGCCCCGACGAGAGCAGCTTCCAAAGTGAGTAATTGAGGAAAAGAATAATCAGTGGAATTAAGATTCTTAATTAGATTCGCAAGTTACCTGAGAGACAAGAAAAATTAAGGAAAGGCAATAAACACGGGGTTACTATATATGACAACAAGAAGTATAAAGAGACATAACAAATACAGGGTCTGTAAATTGAGGATGATTTATGTGCTGTAGACTTTGATCGTCTGTATGTGCTTCATAGCGTGAATAATATAGTACACAACAAGTAATACACCGCACCACAGCACACACGTTTGTTTATGTGTGTGTGCAGAGGACCTATAACGTTGAGTACAAATGAAGTGCCGGAGTGCCCATTAGTACTGACGCTTACTTACTTCCACACACAACATACATACCTACAAGCTATTGCTCTCACTAAGGTGTCAAAAAGGATAAATTTGTTTCAGCTCACGCTGGCGTACAATCTATTTTGCATGGGTCATAATTGACCTACGATAGGATTATGTTCTTTGACTACAGCTTTAACTGCACACACAAAGGACGTAAGGCGATTAAAGGTTTAAGCAATCCTCCGACGATGAAACCGAGACGACAGCCAGGCTTTATAAGTGCAGCGGCACCGTCTGGCATGCCGAACAGTAATCAACCACGCTGTAGTTCTGTAATGCAGTCAGCAAATACTAAGCAAAATTAAAGTATAGCAATTGTAAAGCAAAGTTAAAGTATAGCAATTGTAAAGCAAAGTTAAAGTATAGCATTTGTAAAGCAAAGTTAAAGTGTAGCAATAGTAAAGCAAAGTTAAAGTAGCAGTAGTAAAGCAACATTAAAGTATCAATAACAAAGCAAAATTAAAGTAGCAACAGTAAAGCAAGCTTTAATGAAACAAGTAAACTATAATGAAGTAGAACTAAGGAATAATAAATACAGTAATAAGCATGTCTACAACTCGTGTGACTGTAAATTTCTTGAGCTTGAGCAGATTCTCAAGAACTGATTTCCGTATATTGCATCTGCATAAAAATCTCAATATCCGCGGTCTGCTCTAGAACTGAAAAAAGATTGTCTGAGGTTATGATTCACTTATTGGTAAGGTATGTACGCACGCATATTATTGTAAACACACTGCATGCAAGTAGTCCCCGGGCTGGGCGAGCTATGAAGTTCTCAAGTATTAACTTCTTTCTAAGTATACAGAGATACTTAATGTGTATGTGTGTAGTATTTATACATGCACTCTTAAGCATTTATATTTTACGGGGTTAAGCATTTACATTCTGAAGTGTTGTAAAGTGTTCAGCAGGTATACATATATCTACACATTTCTAAGTATAGTGTGTGTACATACATTATAACACAATGTATACGTATGTGCTAGTAAAGCGTGTATGTATTAGTGTGGTTCATATTAAGTTTACGTTGATAAGGAAATTGTCGTAAAGTAATACCACCACTGACCACGCTGACCAGTACTTATACTGCTCTAGAGGAGCCTAACTGGTAGAGTGAGTAGCTCAGAGCATAGTACTACGGAATTGCACAGCACCAAAGGATTTTAATGATATGTGTCCAAAGAAGCCTACAGGTGTTTCAAGCCCAACCTGTGCTGGTATGTCAAGAGATGCGGACTGAGTGGAGCCAGCAACCCGCAGTGCAGTAGACCGGAGCCATTCCAATGCATTCAACAAGCACAGCTCTCCTTCCCTTTAAACAACCTATACCAAATATTATAAAATACAGTTCTACCGCTATGGTTATTATACTATAATATTTGTATCACAATCGTGTCATCGGTCGAATAAAAATCTCATGTATTGTTGGACTTCTCAACACTTGATTTCTCCGTGGGACCCTCGGAATCCTATTAACTGCATGTAGATCAACCGCAGTAGAGCTTGTATTTTTACTTAATTATTTAAGCTTGTTATTGTTTCATATGGGTAGCCTTTATTGTATGATCAACTATTTCTTTCATGAAGTATTAGCTTCATATATATGGTCAACTATTTTTTCATGTGTGAATATAGGATCTCAGATTAACAATAATTTATTTCATGTGATCAACTAATTTATTGTATGTGATACGATGCTTTATATCATGTGAACGCCAATGCATTTAATATTAATCCACTATTTACTTGATTACTCAATGTGGTTAGCATTGATTTAGCTACGTAGTTACTATACACGCACTAAAAGGTAAAATCCTTAAATTAAGCATGCACAATAATAACACACGTCATTCAAAAGTTGTTGTTGTTGTTCAGTAAATAAATCATCTATGCACATACGGCCGTCCTCCGCAGTCCGTATAGGAATTCATGGAAAAGAACGTTTTGCCCCCCAAAACAGTTTAACTGATCGTTAAATCTGGTAAATATACTCCCGACAATAGTATTGTTGAGACTGTGTCAGCTTGAGCTCCACCGTCAAAAGGATTAAAGGACCACTGACTGAGAGCCATTTAGCTCGAACTACAAAGATGAAAGTAAACCACTATCAGATTATGCAATTGCAATGGAATAATCTGAACAATAAATTGCAATTAAATTTTTTTAAATTGGATAATTATTATGTATGAATCATTGAAAGTTATTGTTATTTAATTATTGAGGAAAAATCGATATTTAATTATTGATAAATATTTGATATCTAATTGTTGCGAAATATCGTAATTTAATTATAGGAATAGTATATTGCTAAAGCAGTACTATTATTAAAGATCAAATAGATCAAGGAATATTATTTTTATTCACAAAGGAATCTTGTAATTATTGAATAAGTACATTAATAGAAATATAAACTTGTATACAAAAACATTAAATAAAGCGTATGAAGCGAAAGGAAAATTAAGATCAGTAATTCGCTTGGGTGTGTATTTTTCTACGATTGTTTACAACGCAACGGCCTCCAAATGCATTGATATTCCCCCCTGCATTACAATAAATATCGAAGTGAACGACAGTAACGACAACAAAGTACGAGAAGGCCATTAGGAACTATTAAAGGGATAGAATCGGCTCCGCCAGAGACTCATCTGAAATTGGAAATGATTCTTTTTCTATAAAGTAAACAAGGCAGGGTTCGTTTACAGTGTATATGGGAGATGGGATGTCAAGAAAAATACAGCGTAAAAATAAAAACACATACATACACAATTTCATATTAAGTTTATAGATATTATTATGTACATGAAGAATCATCTGCCTGCAATCCGACTAATTAATTCTGGTCAATAAGTTATGAATCATAAATAACAGGATCATTATAAACAAGATGAGAACGGGTGGTCTCGAGTGAAGTCGGACTCTTTGTAGAACCAGAGCCGCATAAGCAGGAATGAAACATTGATGACTTTCATGATAGTGATTTCATTCACAATATAAATCCTATATGGAGAAAAGCATATGCATGTTTTCTTATGACTTTTTTCTGTCGAGGGACACTCCATAATAATTTACATTTTTCTAAATATTTGTGTACGTAATTATTGATACATTAAATTATGAATAAACTATAAAAGATTGACTACAGATGCAATATTTTCTCTACTTATTTTTTTACTCTTCTTCTTACGTTATATTCTGCTATATTAACTGCATACCTACTGTATGCAGAATTTACAGTATATCATGAAAATACAGAATATGTCAATATTCAAAGGGAAATGCATTCAATTATGGCATGCGGCAAGCTTCGATGTGCACCGCCACCCGAAACAGCAAGGGATGTATAGCGGAGCACAGCTAAAGATATACAATTCTTGAAAATCCATATGCACGAAACATGGAGAATAATAAGAAAAAAGGGAAAAAATTACGGTCCAAAAGTAACAGAAAACATGAGGAACGCCGAAGAAAAGAAAGCAAGAAGAGGACATGACTCTTTAGTGATGAAGAGATGAGATGAGCTGAGAAGAGAAATGTGGAACACATTTTAGTCAGTGTCTGTGTATGCCGCGCTCATATGCACAGAGAATGGCAAATAGTACTGGATAGGTCGCAGTCCTCAAGACATTTTATTTATTTACTTTGACATAATTCATGACAGTGATGATACTGCAACTCAACTTCGCTCCTCGCACTCTATTTTCATCAAAACGATCTATATTTGAGGCAGACGGCCTCAGATCGAGACGCCAGGAAAACAACGTATGACGCCGATCAATCCCTGTATAGTATGAAACCACTATTACTTATATTTTCCTCGCCCGAGCAGAGGAAAGTAAGGTTTCTTAAGGATGGAAATAAATGGCTTTTGTCTA
>JAQGAK010004278.1:0-12603 GCA_034696945.1 Lipothrix lubbocki
AATGACAAGTCTAACATTGGTATGGTCTATCTCCACCCCTTGCGATTTTCTTATATTAAAATTATTATATTTGTTATCCACGTAAACCATCTAAAACAATGGAAAATATTATATTTGTTATTTTAAAAATTAAAAATATCTATTTGTACCTCAAGCTTTGGAGTGAAATCAAGGGAATGGAAACTTCAAACACATTATTATCAACTGTGTGGATGTTTATAAAAATTATTTTTTGACGAATTTTCCAGATTATTCAGAAATTGTTTTTAAATGTTTGCTGTAATTGGAGTTGCTAATCATTTTTGTATTGAACCTTTTTGTTTAGGATTAAACATCAGCCAACTAGTGTTTCCAAAATTGACAGCTTTTTTCCCATATAGTGTATTTTAAATGATGTCATCTTTGCCAGCCACAAACAAGCCCTGGAAAACTTTTACGATTTTAAGATTTTCACCTGATTGTCTAAACTGATTCATATTTTGGTATACATATTCTATTATAATTGTTTATTATACATAATTAGAGATTTGCTTTTTAGGCAACAACTTTTGACAATTTAAACCCTTTCGCCTCATTGCTCACAGATTCATATTTTGGTTTATTTAGTCTGTTACAAATGTTAACGTGTAACAGGATAATTTGTCTGTAAAAAGGTGCTAAAATACGCCATTAAGTTATTATAACTAATTTACTTTTAGTGCCTTGGAATTTAGTAAATGCTCAAAAATAATAGATCATGAAATTTTAAAACACATGACTTTTGGCAAATTCTGGAGACTCGTTTCTTTATAATTTATTATTATATTTCTTTCTTATTTAAAATTGCAAAAGAAGTTAAACCTAATGACTTTACGCCTCATACACAATTCATAGTAATATATGTATACGACATTCCGCAATTTTCGGGTTTGAAAATTTTGGAAACTTTTCAACGAAATTTAAGGTTTTGTTGAATTTTCCAGATTCTTTATTGTTATACTGTTTTTTTTACGTTTTTGTAAATATTTTCCGCACAAAAGTTGAGCTTTTGGTATTGAAAACGTTTTTATTCTAGATTTGTAATGTTTAGTTGACCATGGTCAACTAAACATTACAAATGTAGAATAAACTGCAATAAAACCATTTAGTCAACGATATGAATATTCTATTTTGACATTCAAATTCTGCCGCGTTTTAAGCAATTGCCGAACCTCAAACCCTCACAAAGTAATTGCGTGAAATATTAGGATTTAGTAATTGAGGGAATGTAAAAATCTTTATATACAATATTTTGGTTTTTTATTAAAATCGGCAGAACGAATTTTGACAAGGTTTTGTTGCTGCTGATTTCATGTAAATACGGGGGGAAATTGATAAAATTGCACATGAATTAAGGGTGAAACTTTTTTCCTATTTTAACTGCCACAATAATACATGTAGTGAGTAATAAGCATGTCAATAACCTTGTTAGCTTGACGTGTTAATATAGGTAAAACTTTTCCATATCCGATACGTTTACAGTGTATATATGTACATATATAATTATTTTATAAATTTTTAATTGTATTTTTTACTACGCTTATAGGTTTTACGTCATTATAGTAAGTATGCTGATATAAATGTTTATAATTATTTTACAACTTATTCACAAATATTTGCACAGGTACAATGTTATTACCATAATCCTGTGAAAAATCCCCCTATTGTTTATGCAAAAAGCCACGAAATAAATGGATCAAAACGAAAATATAAATTTTACTTCAAATTTTTCCAAATGACATGCTTAATATTGTCTACAAATTTTTTCCCTTCCCAATTACTGTACGTATGTTTTATAGCCAATCATTTATTTACATAATTTATTTTTGAAAGAATCTTACAAAATTTTGTCAACGTTTTATTTATAATGTTTTTAAATCTGATTACCACGACTTTAAATGTTGTATGTTTATTTTATTTGATGAATAAATTAATTGCTTGCGTCTAATAATATGACGCAAAATTAGAAAATCCGGACTTTAATTTATGGAAGTCATTTTTAATTTTTTTAAATTAAGGCTAGTGCACAAATAAAATATATGGTTTATATACTTATTTAACATACGCGTACCATAATTTACTCTATTTTTGATTTAATAAAATTTGAAAAGTTTCCAACCAAGAATTTAAGTTTTTAAAAAATTTAAATCAGGTGCAGTGATGATCAACATTGAAATTAAAATCAATTATGTATAGTTCTTTGCTATTTTACCAAATTTTCCAAAACAGATTCTATAAATTTTATGAATTATGGAATAATAGAGAAAGTGGTGTAATTTATCAAAGAAATTTATGCGCCAATGGCTAAAGATTTTGAAATCATTAAAATACAATTGCTGTGAAAATATTGTTTGATTAAACTTTTAGAGACAACCTTACCTTATGCAAGCCAATATTTGTATAATAAAAGCGTATGTTGTACGTAGTGTTGTATTTTAAAACAATGTAAAAACGTCAAAACTATTTCAGTTATTACTTAATACTGCATGCACAGCTTTGATACATATTACCTTTGGCAGAATTATTTCTGATACCTTTAAATAATGTGTAAATTTGTGAATTTAATGAGTCAGAAAATACTGCAATGCTGGATAGAAGAGCCGTGCTGACAAGGGATAAAATAAATTTTTGTTCTTGCCAACGTGGAACTAACTTGAATGTTTTGCAAGTTTGTGTGCCAAGAAATATAAACAATGCTTTTTCAAGGAAGTCATAAAATTAACATAGGAACTGTATTTGTGCAGAGACTGAGGAATGCTCCGTTCCAAGGACGGATCGAGTTACACAAAGTTACATCAATTAGCGTCGCAAGAGTAAGCAATCACAATACATATTTTGCATTGTAAAATAATTACAAAGAAAACAATTCTTGGGTTAGAGACTGCTTATGCCGTCAGGAAAACGGCATAACGCACTAAAATTCAAATCTTCTATAGTTCCTCAACGCACTGCACAGTTTACACTGCATACTGTACAGTAAATCCAGAAGCACTGAGGTTAAAAAAATCTAAAACTGCAATCAATGAATCGATAGCTAGTGAGCGAAGCGGTAATTCTGTGGGGGGAAACGTAATGTGAAATAAAGGCAGTTTATGTAAGTATGAATGGAAGGCAATCATTATATGCGTATGCTGAAACACCAGGATATACATAATTACTTGTTTTAAAAGAAAAGGGAGCATTCAACAATTATGTCACTACAAGACTAAGGCAATAGACTAAAACAAGATACAGAGGTATGACGAAAATTTGAGTAGTAAAAATTTGTAATACCATTTATATTCAATTTCTAAAAACTTTTTAGTGATCGCGCACATTAAACTGAAAGAAAAACATTGAGCTATGAGCACATTTGTTTTAGGTCAATGTATGTATATGTCTAATTTTGCAGTACAAGTATTCTACATTTGAAGTGGTACCGCGTGTCCACGCGCACAAATATATATCCATACTTTCGTCGCGTGTACAATGAGTTAATCGCGGACACACGCACAAAACGTCCCAAGTGTAATCATGAATGACATCTGAGTTAAATTTATTATCCCCAGTACCCAACGGTACATAGTACAAATATACACATAAGTTTGAAATCCGCCAATAACAATTTGACGTGTGTCGAAGTATGAATATTTGTTTGAATAATTTCAAAGTCCTCCTATATGGTAATGTAAACATTGATATAGCTGAACAAAAGTATTGCTATAAATCCAACATTTAAGGAGAATGGGACAAAACATAATTTGCAGGACTACTCAGTATTTTTAAGGGTGAAAATCCAACTATAGAACGCCGATTACCTTCGATTTTACCTTTATAAACCAATACTTTATAATTTTATAAAAGTCAATTGACAACTAAGCAATCTGAAATAATCTGCAAAAATCATTTTAAAATGACGTCAAAACTTTATTCTTGTCAATTTTCCACATTTAAATGTATGATCGTATCTTTCTGAATTCAACATTTTCCAAACAGCGTCACAATTTCAAAACCAATAACAAATATTATTTCTCAAACAATTGTAAAAAATTAATGCGTTATACTTTTAAACACTACAACGTGTCTCAAAAAATGAATTTTGTCTTAACCTTTGTAGCAATTGCCCTAACTATTCCTTATCTAACAATCAACGCAAATTCCTATAGTAAATTACCGTCCAAGATACTAGAGGAGAAACTGATTTTCTATTTTACAGATTTACACAACTGCCACATCACAATAGATATTCCGCATCAACCACAATGGTTTCAGCGCGCACTACTGACATCTGTGATCAATGCATTCGTATCAATATCTAGCCCAATGCAAATTAGTTGGGGGGCTAATTACAAAAAACCCATCAAACCAGAGTTGGTTCACTGGCAATTGTGTTTTGCCTACGTGACATGTGCTGAAATTTGGAAATCTCCAATAAATAATTTATTTCGTTATTTTTTATACAATTACCAAAAGGCATATTTCAACTTCAAAAAGGATCCTTTGGTATTCTTCACCAATATTTGGGTGCAGTATTGCCATCACGAAGAAATTTATTTCAAAATGTATCCACATTATTTTTTAATAGTTTTCGTCAGAAAATTCCGCTATAATGTGGAAGTAGTGGGATCATTTCTTACATTTGACATTTTTGGTAACAAAGTACAAAAAATATATTTTGAAACCATCTGGAACAGAAAACATTGGCTGCTCTCGCAACGTCGTAACTTTCACAACCAAAAATTAAAGATATGCTCTAACTTGAAAGACGAAGTAGTAAATGCTATTTCCATAAGGGAACATTCTTTGCAAAGATACAATTTTTTAGACGACCATCATTTTCTTTATTTGACAAACGTTTATTTCGTTTTGTCTAAAGCGCATAATTTCACAATAGCCGGCAAATTTATATTGAAGTCCGACATAAATGATCCCACATGCTGCCTGCGCTTTCCGTCTATGCATATTACAGACAATAAAGACGACTTTGACAAACAACTGCAACACACCCTATACCAAGGTTTTCTGTTTGATAGATTTCAAACTTATTTCGTATCTTTCAATAAAGGACAGAGTATTGCACCAGGTTGGCTTGATTTAATTGAGCCCTTTGAACCTATGGTTTGGGTAATGCTGTTTGTAACGATTTCATTAACACTGTTGGTATTCCAGTATGGTGACAACGACATGGTCAATTCAAGGAATTGGCACAATTTATTCTTTACTATTCTGTCCCCGCTTCTATTTCAAGTGCATTGGCGACCCACAATTGGACGAGTTAAGTTTTCCATATGGGTATTTGTCGTATTCCTGATTAGTCAAGTTTATGTAGCAGTTTTGAAGAGCAATCGGTTCACACCGCATATTGCGGATGAGAAGACCTCCGTGGAGGAACTGATGCGCCAGCAATACAAAATTGTCGCATATCCTGGCTCTGTCAAAGAGTTGAATCTTCTTGCATATTTTGAGAATTCTAGTAAAACAGTTATCCATAAGCGGGTTGACATGGTTTTGAAGAGACTCTGGGATCAACCCATCGATAATGAGGTTCAACCGTGTCCGTTTGGATTCCTAACTAGAGACAGTGGTAGTGGTGTAGCACCCCGATATATCACATCCCTCTATTCCAGGATATACAACCAAATATTTCATGTTGCGTCTGAACCACTTCTTAGCCAGCATAGCTATTGGATGATGAGGGTTTCCCAGGGACATATGTTAGTAAACTCACTCAAATCCCTTCAAGAAACAGGAATTGTCTCATTTTGGAGTGGGAAGCATGGGTTAGGTATCAAAAACTGGAAACTAAAATGGTTCAAAACATTTTATGCGAATGACTCTAAATCTCAAAACATTCAATCTGTAGAACTAAGTAAATCCGGGGAAATAATAGATTTGGACCCAAAAGAAGAACCCCTGGATTTTGATGACAATTTACTTCGATCAATTTTTTGCTTAAGTGGTTACGTCCTGGGATTTTCGTTCATGGCTTTGTTAGCTGAAATTGGTTATAATTGGTTTGGTCGATATCAATCCCCCTCTATTTCAAAGGAATCATCAGATATTGAAAACAACGATGAAAATGATTTAAACGACGAAAGTTTAAGCATAAGGGACCAAAGCGACTCATGCAAAACTAGTGATGTTGACGAAGCAGAGGAAATAGAAATTCATGCTGACAGCATTGTAGAATGCACTTCTGTCACTGATTCTGAGAATTCTGACGTATAATGCACCACCCACTGTTCTTTGTTTGGGGTGTTTGGGATGTAGCTCTGAGCTTGGCTACGTGAGAGTAAATAAATGATGGACTTGTAGTATGCTCATGTGCAATATCAATGTCTCTCTGGCATTTATTCAGTTGTAATCCTCCTCTCTGATGGTATCCTTTGGTAATTGCTTTACTTGGGCTTGAATACTTACTGCTCCCGAGTATCGCACAAGTGATCCCTTTTATGCAAGATTATCAAGTAAGATTCTCTGCTAAATCTGGTTCGTACTAGCTACCAATTTGACCAGAAACATATGACCATGAACTTCAATACAAAGAGGTGCCATGTGATAACCACATGCTATAATAACAAAGTAAGGTAGAACCATTGTAACATATATTGCTAATTTTTACAAACCTTTATGCATGTATTCTTCACGCGCCGCTAGCAAAACTTAGGCCCTACTTTTGACTTGAGGCTTACATTCATATGCACCTAAAGCACCTTATTATAAAGCAGTTATTTGTAAAATTTTGAATTTAAAAACATTTTCCCTAAAATCTAATTTTAGTATGAGGAATTAACAGAATATACTTATATATTACTTTTGGGTACACTAAAAAGGTGGTTGAGTATACTATGTAAATTCTAATAATTTGAATGAAGAGATAAGATGGTTGAGAACTCTGTAATGGCTTTCGTGCTACTGGGTCGGGGTATAAACCCAGAATTTATTATTATATACTACTTCTGGTGAATTCCTATTTTCTGGACTTAAAAAATAAAATAACGAAATAATGTCAATGTATAATATTCTCAACTATTATGGGATATTTTGAAAGAAAGCTTAAATAGGAACATTCAAGTACATTCATATCATTTCTAAAGGTTTCTGATAAAATCCGTATGTATAGAAATCGGTTCACATTGTTTTGCAATTTTAAAATTACAAATAAAATGGCAAACTTAAAATTGCTTGCATTTAATAACACTGAACCATAAGCAAATAAGTGCGTAGCAATAAAGATTTTGTAATGAAATTATCTTAATTAAAAACATGTTTACAATAAATAAATAATTTACAAATAATATGTGTAGAAACTCAAGGTCTAACTTAAGGTCTCAAACAGAGCATGTAATAATATGGTACTATTAGTCTAATGTCAGCAGGAACTGTCTGAAATCGTTGATTCCAATTAGACACACGCGAGAATTTCTCATAAAAATATATTGTTTCTATCCTAGTGCGGCGGCTTGTAAGTTTGTATATTTATTTTATTATAAAAAAATTTAAGATTTATATTCAGAAATTTAAATAGAAATTAGACATTCAGTATTCAGACTTACCCTGAAAGCAAAAACATGTTTTGAATAAATGGAATACTTGGTTTTTAGGCCTCCTCCGTAGGAGGGGGGACTATTGAATCGTTCGTGTCTGTTAGTCCGTTAGTCTGTAGGTCCGTAAACAGGATATCTTTTGAAGGAATTGCTGCAGAGATATAAATTTGGCAGACTTGTAGACAAAGGGTCAAGTATGGTTCCTATTGAAATTCAGGGTCGTCAGGTCAACCGAAAAAAAGTTATAAGCATTTGAAATTTTGACCATTTCTGCATTACACTTGGCTATAGGGTATAGTCGTGACTTTATGGATACACTCAAATTTTCTATGCATCAGCTGTAAGACTGGAAGAGTTTTGGAAGCTTTGAAGCTGTTGTTAGGTTAGCGCAGGTACGTACTATTGGAAACTATGTATCCCGCAGAGGCGATAAGGTGTATAAGCATTCGTGTTTAGTCTTATATGTGCATGATGTTGCGTAGTGCGTGTTCAATACGTAAACAGCAAAGCATGTACATGTGTCCTTTCACTGTAGTGTCACCTGCCGCTTCCTACCAAAACAAATAGTCAACAAACAAAGAGCTTTACTGACTTGCAAATAGATGGCGCTTGGTCCTTGTGATAAGAACTATAGCTAAGCAGACAACATTTGTATGTTTTAATTAATTGCATTTACGCATGCGCATATGAAATCACACGGCATGTCATTCAATCGCGCACATATTTGAATGAGGTTCTAAAATATAATTAAAATAAATATATTTAATAAAATAATAACAATAGGTTACATTTACTAATGAAAGTAAATAAAATTCTTTAAACTTTAAACATTAAAATTTTCCAATATACAAATGATTTAATATGTTTCATCGGAGGAGGCCTTAACCAATGACACCCGTGTCTCGGTTTTCAAAAATTTTTAATTTGAGATCAGGGTTGCATTTATGCCACACAAAGTTCATTTTTGCCATGCCAGGCTGGCATTAATGGCATTTGACATATTGGCAAAAATGACAAAAAATATTTTTTACAAAATCCAGCGTGGGTATTACCCTTTGCGCCAATAATTTGATCTATATACTGAATGTTTCTCAATATTTGAGTCACATTATTGTAGAGAATATAATTGCCTAAATTTAGGAACAGTTTTAGATCTTGGGTCTGCCAACAAGTAAGAGAACACGATGACATATTCAGAATTTAATTTTTAACTTCAGTTTAATGAACCCAAATTTGTGTTTTCTCAAAATTTTTACAGATTGCAACAATTAATTGCTACGTTTGCAATAACAGTCTTTACCAGAATAACATTTCAAGGAAAAAATTACAAATTAAAAATTAATAATAATTGATCAAATTAATATTAATTTTAAAAAATAATTACAATTTTGCTTATCATTATTATAAAACAAATAAGAAACATTTGTAAAAATTTTAAATATACGTTTATAATTACAGTGATTATAGGCAGATAAGGTTGATTTAAAAAATCTATATTTATTGCCGTATTTATAAAATTATAGAATGAAGAAAAAATTCTAGAATATTGCTTATAGCATTTTTGTCTCTGGTCAGACTTAAAAACGAAAAACATGCCTGGAATCAGAATAAAATTTTGTACATGAGCCTGTTTTGAAATACACTGGAACCTCGCTATAAGAGACGTCCATATAAGAGAATTCTGTCTACATATTTACAAGTATGAATAGGTAGTGTAGATATATCCCAGGGCGCAAAGAGTGCCGGGCGCTGTATATTTTGTATGTGGTGGTTGATGAAATTATTATTCTTGTGGCTCTCATTAAAATACAATTTTACCCGACCATCGAAATTTAGAAATAAAAAATTTTTTACTTACTTTTTTACAAATTTTAAATTTGGAAAAATTTACGCCCTCAATTGTACCAACCTCCAATAATACTAAAATAGAGTTGAATAGTTATGTGGAGACCCTTTATAACGACACCCTGAACTGGACTCTCGATATAGGAGAACGCTATCACCCAAATTAGTCTCTTTTAAGATATTTTCTTAAAGAAAGAGCTGGGACCTGTTTCATCAATCGTTGCTCTTCACTTTTAATTTCACAGTAAAAACAGATTTTGAAGATGAAAAGTGCAAATTCACCGCCACTTTTAAAATTTGCATTGAAATTTGTGCAAACCCATCGTCGACTTTGCAACACATTTGAAAAGTGGCTGTAAATTTGCACTTTTCATCTTCAAATTACTGTGAAATGAAAAGGGAAGAGTACGTGATAAATATATGAAATTGAAAAAATAAAAATTGAAAAGTGAGGAGTGACGAGTAAAGATTGGTGAAATAGTCCCCTGGTGTGCAAACAACTATGTATGATATGGGGACCCAAAGTATCTCTTACAGATAGATTTCTTTCATATAAAAATCTCTTGTAGCAAGAGTCTGGTATATAAAGCGGCGAAATTTGACATTTATAAAGAATAAAGACGTGCTCTTATCAGAGTCAAAAATTACGTATAGGTAATTTAAATCCTGGTGCACAAAATTGCGGCCGTTATATTAAGTCTGCTCTTAAAAGTACGTCCGTTATAGAGAGCTTCCCCTGTATAATTATCCATTTTTTATTCTAGTTTATGTGGTTTATAGGTAACAAAATTATTAAATAAAGTTAACTTTTAACAATTGTGTTAAACATATTATGTCAAATTCTGGGTTTAAAATTGTTGCTATGTATAAGATGCTGTTTCTTGTGAATTTAGCCTTATTTTTAATTTATGCCACTAGTGGCATAAACCTTTTTTGCCATGTCAATTTATGCCACATTTATGCCATTTATGTCATGCCACCTTTATGCCACCCGTGCAACCCTGTTTGAGATAAGTTTTTAAAAGTTTCTAAATTTTGTGGCCCAAATATCGTTTCGGTGGTAGTTTTGTGTGAAAATAGTTAGTATTACCCGTCTGCTTTTGTACCATGATCATTATTCATAATTATTTTTATTTGCGTACAGTTTTAAAAAATCTATAACATATTTTTTGGTTATGGTTTTGGTTAATTTGATTTGAACATTTGAGAAAATTTCACCATTTCGCAGAATGGCATAATCTTCGTTAAATTTTTGGTAATTTTTATTTTTTACAGCTTTGAGGAATCAAAAATTGGACAAAAATATTTTCTGGCTAAAAATGAGACCTATTGTTACAAAATTTTAGGCTTTGTTGAATTTACCGGAATTATTTATTGCATCGCTACATATTATGCGCATGTTGTTTTATATTTTGCACACATCTTTCCAGGAATTTTTGTTATTCCAGTTTTGGGATACACATACGAACGTCCAGAATAACAATTTATTTTGAAAAATTGCCAACCAAGAAATTTGTTTAAAATTTAAATCAAATAAACAAATGCGAACATTGGAATCAAAACCAATTATTGAGTCCCTAGCTGAGCAACATATTTTTATAAATTACGAATCCTTAATAAAACAAAGCACGTACTCAATTGATTTCAAATTTGCTTGATAACATTTTTAAAACAATTCCTCTATCAATGTTTTTAAAATCACAAAAATACAGTTTCAATGGGAAAATTTTGGATAATAAAAATTTCAGATTTACGCTTGCCTGCTGCAACACCGTTTTGTAATAATAAAAACGTCCATATACATATTGAGTATGCAAAAAAGTATATTTCAGTATATTATTAAATGTATCAAAAAATTAAAGGTAGATTATTCACTGTTCGTAATGTAAAAACATTTAATTTTATTAGGAACAACGTTTCGGACAACTGCCCTTCTCTAGGTTCTTTTTAGTTATGAACATAGCAACTATGAACATAAGAATATGAATTTATGTCGATTTTCACAAATTTTGAAATTCAAATTTTTTCAAAAATTTAAAATTATCGAAAAAAAATGTTTTTGGCTCAGATTCCCCCGGGGTCGCCAAACCCGTAGATACGTGTTTTTGAGGGTTTTCATAGAAAAGCAAAATTCCAATTTAGTCGGGGAGGTGTATTTGATTTAAATTTGAAAATGAGTTCCCTTTCAGCATTGTCTCGAATATCTTTTACCGATGATGTATGTTTTAATACTGACACTTTCAAATTATCCACCGAGTGATTTGGTAAATTAAAATGAATTCCAACCGGAACGGGAAGGTTTTTTCGTATTGAATGGCGGTGTCCTTTCATTTTATCTGCCAACATCAGGCTTGATTGTCCTATGTAAATTGCATCGGGGCACTTGTCACACTTGATAGCATAAATAATACAAGATAATGTACAACTGAACTCATTCCTAATATAAAATGTTGAAAGGGATGCAACACGATCGAGTTTCATTGTGTGAATACAGGTACCACATTTTCGTCTTTGACACGGAAATGTTCCAAAATTTAGTACAGGTTGTATTGATGGTAACTTAGCTCGGACATAAAGTTGCCTAAGATTAGGCGACCGTCTAAAAGCTTTTAATGGAGGCATTGGAATGATTGTAGAAGCATTTGAATTTGGAACAATTGAACCAAACAGTTCAATAGTTTTCTGTGCCAATTCCGAGTTCAACGGTGAATAGGTCAACACGAATGGAATCCGTTCATTAGAATTTGTAGTCTTTATTGCTGATAGAAGTTGAAGACGTTGCTGTGTTCTGCATTTTTCATATGCTTATTGTACGAAATAGTTAGTATATTATTATATAGTACGTATATTTTTAAATAGCATGCACAATTTTGATTCACTTTGAAAAATAATTCTGATTGTTTATAAAAAATATTGAAATTTATCAAATTTCGCATATGTTTGCAATACTGCACAGATAAGACTTGTGCCGACAAGGGATAATTTTTGTTGATTGCCAACGTGGAACCAACTCTAATGTTTTGCAAGTGTATGTGCCCTGTAATATAAACAAGTCATTGTGGAGGAAGTAATAAAATCAACATCAGAAGTATTAATATGCGTGGAAACTTTGTAATGCTCCGTTCCAGGGACGGATTGAATTACTCATGGGCACATTGGCACCCGATTTTACGTTGCAAGAGTTGGCAATAAGAGTACTTTTCATTGTAAAATA
>JAQGAK010004279.1:0-12599 GCA_034696945.1 Lipothrix lubbocki
CAACACATTCTGATGTCAGTTGTCACAATTAAAAAATGTGGAAAACATTAGTGATCCCTTATGAAAATATCGCAACTAATGTAATTTGGTGAATGTTATTAGAGGTACATTATTTGCGAAGGTGAACTTGAGCAGGAATACTTATATCCACTGTATATCCTTGCTTGAGATTGAGAGTAGCAGCTGCGAAACATTGTAATTTCCAGAAAGTAAGTATACGAGTACAAAAGTGTAAGATTAGATTATAGATAGTTGTAAGTATTATTTATACTTACTTATGCTTAAACTTGGATCCCTACAAGTATGTTGGGCGTAAATTTTGCGAGAAAGACTACCTGCAGGTATTACATCTTTTACGTCTTGCACCCGCAGCATATTATACGTACAAGATAATGGATGGTTTCCTAAGAGCTTGCCGAGGTTTTTGCAGTAGATTAGAAAAATATGGGAATTTTATGTAGGTACAGTAGTCCACTAGAAGTTTATTATTCCTTGGTATTGCATGCCAGAGACAACTTAACTATTGTTATATTTTTATTGGTTTTTATCAATAAATAATTCAAAAGCCAAGAGTTTACGAGCTTGAAGATAATCGACTGCAAGCATTCAAGTAGAACGCAAAAATGTGTGTCAGGGCTGTACTTTCTTGTTCTATGTACATATATACTATACATACAATCTACAAAGCTGTGTTTCAAGTCCCAAAGGCTTCTAGTTAATATCGTGCATACTGCCAGCGAAGGGTCCCAAAGTATCAATTTGTATCCCTTCAATACAGAAATTTGTACGTTTTGATCACCGACGATATATTCAATTCAGTTATAGATACATATGTATAGGTAGTAAGTATATATAAGGTAGAACAAAATCCGTGCAGGGATATGATAGGACAAAAGTGGAGAACCGTATCGGAATCAATGGAGTTCTCAATTGATATTTCAAGGACATGGCAGCGAACAAATTCGCAGTAGAAAATTGCAATGGTAATTGATTTCCTTCAAGTTTGTGGCTTTTTATTACTGCTCCTCATTCCTATTCTTTTCCGATCCATGTTCTGTATTGCTCATTATTTTTTTCACCCATTTTATATAAAAACTTAAATTTAAAATATAAAATAAAAAATATAAAAAGTAAATAATTTACCCGCAAATGCTACTAAGTCTGCACAAAAATTCGTTGTGGTGATATTCAAACAGCAACTTTAACAATAAATTTATTTGTTATTTCCACAATACAAAAAGCCAATTAGCTGCGTGTCAGCTAGTTTGGGAAATTTTGTCAAAAGTTGAAAAGAATCGATTCATGGATTTAAATTGCCATTTTAAATCCCCATTTTATTATTCATGTATGTATGTTATTCATGTATTTTATGATTAACCATATGATTGGGACAATTTTGCATGTCATCCACGAAGTACCAATTCTGCGTTGAAGGCATAGAAATTGGTACCTTGGAACCTTCTCGGACGATATGTTACTGAATTTGTTTTTTGTTGGTTTGAAAATTAACTCCTGTGTATGTATAAGTACATATAAATTATTAATGAAGGAAAACGGTTGCATAAATTATTATAGCAGACCAGAAAATGTTTCAATGTCAATCGAACTGACAAAGGGCATTGTGACTGGTGACATATGGAAGTCAATACACTGCTGAGTGTTGAGTTGGTTATTATGAGTTAATAATTTTCTCGGTGCAGGAGCAGGAAATGTACGCGAAAATATTGCTGAATATTTAAAACACATTGGTACCTTAAAGCTTAAACACGATCCAGAGTTCCAATATTATAAGAATATTGTCGCATATATGCTGTCATAAAACTTATTGCATGTCCAGGCTGAATTTAATAACAAGCAATATAGAACTTCGAGCATGAAACACATTGTTGTTGGAATCAATGAAAGTTATTTTTTTATGGCGGGTTCCTATGGACGACGAATGAATTTCTCGGGAGTTAATTTATTATTGGATGCCAGCCAATGTGCGAGCTCCTTATGTGTTGTGTTGGCATATAAAACATATTAGATCACATTTAAACACGCCGGTCCTACAATTCCCACAATTTTATCGCTAAGAAGGAAAAAATATACACGATATCGTAATAATTATTATATGGTCTACGTTTTGGATTTGGACAAAAAGGTAAAAGCAAGAAGACAATTCAGAGCAAGGAGAGGCTCAGGTTGCAATGTAATTATGGAGAAGGGTTATAAAAAGTTCATGGTGGGACTCATGTTGCGAAACAACAAAATATTTTTGCAACTGCTAAAATGGACCCAAGAGGAAATGATGCGTGTAAATGTGTTCCAGTTTGTTTATCTAAAAAGTATGTAAGTAATTTCATAGTTAATTTAATAGATACAAAACTAGGCGGCCAATAGTAAGTCTAGTAACGGTTCATTCCCCGTTTACAATAAAATGTTACGCGTGCAGACACACAAAGAAGCTACTGCGACTGGGAGACGATTGTTCATGCTCGTTTTGCAATCCAAACTGGGAAGCTAATAAGCGTGAGAAGATAGACCGGCTGTTCTGAAACTGGAGATTCGCGAGAACGAAATAAAACAGCTTATAATATGTTTTTATTGTGGAGGTTAGGATCTCATTTCTAATTGTGTTTTGTTATGTCTAAATACTTAGTTAATGCATCTACAGTCCTTAAAGGATTATTATAGACGACGGAGTTATATCCAGGCTTGCACAACATAATTAATGCAGGGCTGGGGCAATTTCGTCATTTTGTTCCAAAATTTCTAGTTAAACAAAATTTCTCAAATAGTTATACAAAATTTGGATTAATAATAGGTGTCGAAAACGACACATGAAATCCACGAAATTTCAAAATTTGACAAACAGTTGGACAAATTTGTTGCTTTTATCGTTGTTGCTTTTTCTAATTTTTGCAGTATTTGAAGTTTAAAAATGGGTGTAAATTATCCATGAAATTTAGTATCGGTAAATTTTGACAGTTTTTCTATAAAAAATGCGAGAAAATTCTCGGAACCTTAAATTTTGATAACACCAGCTCGATTTTGCATTATAATTGATAATTTCTCCGTTTCTCTTACATTTCGCGTTTTTAACGAATTTCGTTTGGTCAGGTTTTGCAATGTTAAATTGTCCAGTATAAATATTTGTATACACATGGCATTGCCTATATTTTTTCACTTTCGTCGCTTTTTTCGCAGATTCTCAGCTTTAACAATTAAGTACTCGATCCAGAATTGGTAATATGAATATTCTGGGGCAAGATATTTGTAGCAACAACCTTCCCATGTGTATACTTTTAATATTAGTTGTTTCTATAAGCTAATACTCAGACGTCATGGTAACCTCAAGAGTTAAATTTCCAGAATGAAATCATGCGCTTCATAAGTTATATGAGATACCGTGTGTTTGTTTGTATTTATTACAAACTTACTCTGCTGTGTGCAGAGCCTATTTCAACATGTTAAGTGGGGGGAATTTTTTCCCCGCAGCCTAAGGTGACCATCCGTACTTTTTTTCAGAGGACAGTACTTTGTTTTCGAGGCGTTTACTTTGAAAATTTTGTCGAAAAAAAGTAAAGTACAAGTACTTTATTCTGGCAAATGTCCTTTAAAGTGAAAGAAGTTCTTTTCACATATAAGTACTAACCATTAACTCCAAAAAGTTGACTTGTAAATTTTTCTTGTATCCTTTTATCTTCGTTGTAAAATAAGTATTTCCTTGTACAGTTAACGTGCGCAAAGTTACATAAAAACGCTAAATTCCGCAAAATATAAAAATATCAGAGTTGTCGAAAATACATGCCCTCAAAATACAAATTACAAAATGCATTTCTGAAAAATAGAAAATACAAGTTACAAAATACATTTGGTTTCCAGCAAAATACAAAATGCATTTCTAATTTTCCGAAAATGCAAGTTACAAAATACAAAATACTTTTGATTTTCACCAAAATACAAATTACAAAATACATTTCCCATTTCGTGAAAATACAAGTTACAAAATACATATTTTCCCAAGAAACTTCGAAGTACATGAATCAAGCTTTTAAAATACATGCAAAATACCTATTTAAGACAAAACGTCCGAATTTCGTTTAATTAAGGATGAAAACCAATAAAACTGCTTTAAGGACGAAAGCAAATATGTAATTTCATGCTGTGAAAAAACTAAATAATGTTTTGTTTGTTGCTCGAAATACAAATTACAAAATACATTTTAAAATCAAACAACCTCAAAAAACAAAATACATTTTAAATTCAGCAAATGCCAAAATACAAAATACATTTTTAAATTCAGCAAATGCCAAAATACAAATTACAAAATACAATTCAAAATTTTGTAACTTCTAAATATAAAATACATTTTAAAACTAACGATCGTCAAAATACAAAAATGTATTTAAATTTTAAAATACGTATTTTAAATACATATATTTAAAAAACCATGTATTTTGGACAGCTCTGAAAAATATTCCAAGAAATACTACACAATTTGAAATCTATAAATTGTTTTGAATGTTCCTTGCGCCAATTTACATCTAAAAAATGAATTCTTGGATTTTCAATTTCTTGTGATCCTGAAAGGCTTCTAAAATAAGAAAATCCCAGAATCAACCAAATGAACATTGTTAACACGATAAAAAGCTCTAAAATAATTAAAATAAAAGGAACATTAAAATTGTTGGTAAAAAGCGGGAATTGGGGCAACAATGAAAAGAAAAGAGGCGCAAACATTACAGCTTTGGCGAAATGGTTCAATCACAACAATTTTATTGCAACTTTTCGGAATTTTCCGCCGGAAATGATGACAAATGTTGTATGAATATAACAGAATTGGGTTGTTATTTAGAATTGGATTTTCATCCGAATAGCCAGTAGCACTTATTGTCCGAGTTAAGGTCTGTCAGAGTTTTAAAAAGTTGATAATTCTGAAGAAGCTTTTCCACAAAGTGGTCCATACTTCAGAAATATGTCAAAAATATTCCAATAATCAAAACATTTTTTTAAATGTCCTATTTTGACAAAACGCGTTCAATTATCTTTCTTGGCAGAAATGTTGGTCATTTCTACATACACAAGCTATTCTAGGGAGACAAAACTGAGAAAATAGATATGGCTTGGTTCAGGAAGGGTTAAATACGTATACACTGAACTCTTGCTATGGGGGAACGCTAAAAATCATCAAAAACAGTCTCGTATATAGGAATTTTCTCATAGAGAGAGCTAGTATGTATATAACTATGTATGATGTATGTGCACAAAGGATCTCTAACAGAGAGAGTTCTCTTATATGGAGATCTCTTATATGGAGATCTCTTATATGGAGAGTCCGGTGTATTATGTATGTACATACATATATATCACATTTATTTAACGGTCGAATTTTGCAACAGGGTGTACTATATTTAAGGAATTTGCAAATGGTCAGCTTAGCTAAACCGCTTATCCGATTTTGATAATGTCGGTGTCAAATGAAAGGGCATCAAGTGTACGTGCGAACGCGAGAGTTTCATGGCAATCGTTTAAGTGGTTTGACCTCCCGGGTAGTTGACATTTAACCCAGGTCAAACTGCAATCCTTTACTGATTTCAATGAAATTTGCAGGAAACCTTCCTTTGAGCAAATCAATATGAGGTTGATTTGGACATTTTTCGAAAATCCAGACAGTTTGACCCCCGGGCAGTTGACATATAACCCAGGTCAAACTGCAATCCTGGAAATCGAACATTTCCTTTAATCATTACAAGTTCAAATGAAGGGTTTTTCTGAAATCTACATTTTAACATTCGGGGCAACAAACAATAATTATAATTATAATAATAATAATCAAATAACCACTGATTACCCAATAAGAAAAACTATTTGATTTAAATGTTGGGTGTCCTTTGGATGTGTTTCTGGAAAAGAGACAAATAGATAACAAGGTTCACAACAACAAACTCCTGAATATTAGAAAGTTTAAAAACTACCAATGAGCATTAGCATTGCGGGGTAGCTGCTGATAAGTAATAGGTCCAGAATAAAGTCAGAAAATCCTTTACCACAATCGTCTCAAGTTTCATTAACTTTTCAGAAAAGTATAACCGTTTGACTTATAGGTAGCCGAAATTTAAACACAGGTTGAACTATTAACCTTCGCACACAGTGGTTAGGTTCACACAGTGGCGTTGCCTAACATTGTGTTACATAGGTTTACATAGGTATAATATTGTGTTATGTGAACACGGTTTGCTTAGGGTAAAGTGGCACTCCTAGTTATTGTGTCTCCTTGTTATTTCTAAAGAATGTTAATTTGAATCCATGGAATATGTTGCATGCGTTTAATTTTGTTCAAATGAAATCTTACCATAGCCATGATATACATACGTATAACTACCTAGACGATTATACACAGCCACTGGGATTGTTATTTCTTATCACCCTGTCTTTGACAGGGCTTGATACTAGTTTAACTATTAGTGTTAGGCAGTGGTGCGTACCGTTTTCAAACGCGTACGCAATTTTGCCTTTAGGTTATTTAAAATTTATACGGTTATCGAAATCGTTATCGGTATACAGTTATTGCGTTATCCGTTATGGTTATCATATATACGGATATTGGTGCTCTTCCACACGTTATAAAACGTTATAATCGGGTATTTATTGTTAGTGATTCGTTTCTTACCTTGTTATAGAATATTTGAATAGAATTGAGTGATGTGATATTACACAATATGGAGTGACGTCTGTGACTTAAAACGTAATAAAACGTATTTATGTTACTAGTTACTAAGTTAAATTACTAGAAGAGCGCAGGTCAATAAAAAGTCCATCCTCAAAACAGTTTTAAACTAATCACACAAAGTTTAAATTGAACCGTATTCTAATTTTAAAGTGTGACTACATGTTTTTGAAAATTATTATTTTAATCCTTACAAATTCACAACACAAAAACCTAAATGTCATTACTTGCATTATTAAACATTTTTGTTATAATACACATGTTATAATATTTTCTCAATAAAATGCTACAATATCTTTATGTGCGAGGCAGAATTACATTTACAGTGTAATGTTGTGTACATCAAACCTCAAACTACATGCACCGAACTACCGTTCAGTTGTCACATAAATAAAATATAGCAGGTCAAGAATTTATTCAAAATATATGACTAGCGTTAATGTTTCCAAGAGCAGAATAAGTTTACAACAACAAGTTGACAAAAAGAAAATCCGTAAAATCATTTGAATAAAGTTGGATCCGTATTCTAAACCTCGAGTTTTTGGCGCAAATTTAATCAAATGTCCAACTGTGCGATCCTTTCGTTGCTTTTGATTCACGTTATTTTTAATGTAATGCAAAAGTCCAGTAGTCATAAATACATTCATGAACTTCACAAAAGGATTTCCGCGGTCTTTTGAATTGCCCAAGAATACGTTTCTTGAAAAACGACCTCGTCCGCCATAAAAAATGGCTTCCGTCGTACCCCAGCTATTCTGTTCTTTGGAACTTCAAAGTTCAGAATAGTAGATTTCCGATCAATCAACGCAGATTTATTACACTGTGAAATGATGCTTCCAATCGACTGCTGAAATAATTCCAATGGGTACTCCATATTGTCAGTTATGACATCTAAATATTTTTTCCCATTTTCAAAATATCTTTCGTCGCCCTTGCGGCTGAAATTGAAACCAAACTTAAAAAATTCTTCTTCTGTTGCAAGTGATTGTAACAATGGCAAAGAGTGAAGTGAATTCTATCACCAAGAGCAATCTCACGGGACTGACGGGACAATCGACCAACACAGTGACTTCTTCAAAAAAGGCAGGATGAATATTTCTCATCGTTGTGTCGTAATCCTTAATTGACAAGTTGCACTTTCTTTTGGCAATAGACATGACAACCTGCTCCCACATTTTGCATAAACCTTTCCTTGTGAATAGTTCCTTCCCGCCGGATCCCTTAAATGCCTTTAGGTCATATATTGGCAGCGAGAAATGAATGGCATGTCGTTCCAGCATACTTAACATGATTTTATGAAGCTGTCGAAATTTGTGATAATTTTCGGATTTTCAGGAGCTCAAATTGGTAACTTGATTTGTTTTATGATTTGTACCCTTCAAGTACGCTGTGTTACGCCGATCCCGTAAGCAATACATGCATTCAACCCTCCATGCTTGAATGTCAAAATGAAATGCTTCCTCTTGGGTTTTAACTGATGACATCATAATTATACTGAACCAAGTTAAATCATAAATTTTGTTCCCATCATTAAACTTTTGAATTTCACGAAAACATTTTCCAATACTCTTAGCGTGGATTGCTATTGTGACATACGCCTTTGATGAAGGGAAAAAAACCAGATCCGCCAACCTGTTATAGTTAGGCCAACACTTGTTTCTCTCGGGCTGAAAAATGAGGGACGATGTGACGTGAAGAAATTTCCCGTAATTCCACAAGGAAATGGGTTGCCAAATGTCGGCAGGACTGTATTTTATGCGTTCGTCCCTAGGAAGGAGTAAATCCGAAACAAGGATCGGGAATTGGGTGTCACCCAAATTCTCAACACATGTCCCTTGAGTTATCAGAATGTGGTGATTATCGCTAAATATGTTTTGCCAGAAATTTAACCCCAAAAATTGTGCGTATGTACTGTCGACAATGAAGCGATATGACAGATTTATAAAACAAAGCTATAGAAAACACATATGTTGAACTAAGTCGCATTTTTGATAAGTTGAGAGATTGTATTTATTATATCAATCTTTAACAGTCCAATGGCGCAACTTTCGACGCCTACCAACGGCGACAACAATATAAATTTGCTGGATAATATTCCATAAGATATGTATCAGTTCATGTAAAACATGTCATGTCTTCCGACAAACACAGAAGGAATATCACATTAGCGGTTTGTGTAAATTAATAAGCTTATTTTAAAGAAACACGATATCCTAATACAATTTATTATTCACTTCCGGCAATACAAATTTGAATTAGCTAAAGTGAATCTAAAGGAGTCACACTACAAATTAAGCAACTCATTTACTGCTCCCGTGCATGCTGAACATATATCAGCACAAAACCTAATTTTCCAATTAAAAATATTAAAATGTAAAGGAAGCATGGAATTCACTAGATACATACGTTAACAATTTAATTTGGTTTTATAAAATATTTCCTTGTAGGCACATACATATTTTTTTCCATTTCATCGACGTATTCGGGCGAATTTTTAATCTTATTAAATTTTCCTTTTCTATCAAATATTTTTTTAGAACAATGGCTGTTAGAATCGCGTGGTATAAAATGAGAGGTTTAGTATTACACCGAACTCGCGCTACAAGAAATCTCCATATAAGAGAACCCTCTCTTTAAGAGATTTTTTGCACCCGCATGTCCAACATGGTTATAATACAAACGAGCTTTCCATATAAGAGAATTCCTTTAAAAGACAAATATTAGTGATTTAATGCATTTTCCTATCTCTAAAGCCCATACTTTATTGATTTCATTTTAAGTAAGAGAAATTAGAGTTAATATATTATCACATTTTACAGCCTTGTATACACTGTTACAAAGATTTTCCATCTTACGCAGTTGTACAGTTGTTTTCTAAAGTTAATAAAAACAACACAAATTTATTAAAATCACCAACACCTTATTAAGATCACCGCTACTTATAAATTATTTATTTATCTATAATAGAACCATGCAGAATATAGCATAGAATACGCAAGGGTGGCACATCAAGTGCTGTTATTGCAGCGAAAATGCTTTTTTAGTCTTTTATAGCGCAAAGCTAGGTTTCAAATGATTTTACCTTTTGTAAACAGTAGAAATTCCATATAGCTGCATCCTATGGGGCATAAACAGCTGTTATAATAAAGTGTTTAAAAAAGTATAATGTAATAGTCCTAATTTTTTTTTGTTTCCAGGAGAGAAATATAAAAAGAGAATAAAAAATATAAAACTTAAAATGGAACCTAAATGATCAGTATAAAAAGAAGACATTTCTTTTTCTAAATTTCCGCCAGTATAAAAAGGAGCTTATCGCCCAAGTGTTCCGGACTCCAAAGGTTCAAATCCATAAACACAACTATTTTAATATAAGTCTCTTTCGTACGCGGAATTTCATATAGCTCCATTTTATATTGGGTCAAATTCATTTAAGCTCCTTTTTTGATTTTCCAACAATATGAGCATTTTGGTTGAACAGCTCTGTAACTGCCTGTGACTGTGGGCGATCAGCTAAAACTACATATACATGCGGCTTTTTATTTGATTGACATTTCGTCGGACTAACTACAAAAGGAGCTTATATGATTTTGACACAATACGAAAAGGAGCTTATATAAAATTCACTAATTCCAAAAGGGGTTTATGTTAAATATATGTGTTTACGGAGCTGGTGGCTCCGGAGCATGGAAAAAATATAAGCTCCTTTTTTTACTGGAAAATTTCGAAACGCAACATGTCTCTTTTTTATAGTGGCCCAAAATCATATATAAGCTCCTTTTCTAGTTTGTCTGACGATTTGTTGATTACATAACTTCTAATTGTGTAACTTTTGTCGAAATTAAAGAAAATAGGCTCAGACAAGCCTTGGATGTATACAACTCTCTGTTAAGACGTGTTCTACATGTTAGTTACAGTACACCGGACTCTCGCTATAAGAGATCTCCATATAAGAGAACTCTCTATAAGAGAACCTAAAAATACAAAACACATTTAATTTAATTAATTTCCTAGGAAAATGTAAAATCAAGCTCTTACATGCAAAACATCAAAATACAAAATACACTGGACTCTCGCTATAAGTTATCTCCATATAAGAGGACTCTCCCTGTAAGGAGATCCTTTGGGCTCGCAAGTCATACATACATGGTTATGTGCATACAAGCTCCCTCTATGAGAGAATTTCTGTATTAAAGGCAGATTTTGTTGATTAAATGTGTTCTCATATAGCGAGACTTCAGTGTACATTTTAAAATCAGTATACTTTAAAATACAAAAAATGAAATTTGAATACGTATTTTAAAGACGTGTAATTAAAATACCACGTACTTGGGACGGCTCTGACAACTATAACTATATAGTGCTATGTTAGACACGGTCTTTAAATTTATTTTTGTTTTCAAAGGAGTGACATTTCATCTATTATTCAATGGATGTAATTGGGTTCAGTGGCACAAATTTGTATATAAAAACTTCAAAATCAACAAACATTGTTTTATCTACAAATGGTCTTCATGGAACTAGTACAATTAAATTGCTTTTCTATTTAAACTACTAACGTTATTTAAACGCTAAGAGTAAACTGCAAGTTTGAGATACAACGAAATCAATAAATTTTGTCGTCGACTCTCTCTCCAACGTATTGAAGGAACCCAATTCAATTCCTTGCGTGGGTAGGGCTTTGATTAACCTCGTGTACAATCTTCTTTGATTGCTAGAAAAATGTTTACTAGCTTGCAACGAATTCAGTAGATGTAGTTTAGCTGCAATTGCATCCGATGAGACAGAGAATCCATGGTCATAAATCATCGCAAACAACGCCACCCCGTAGACTGCTAACATAAGGTTAAAGCTTGCAAGACGGGGGTGCTGAGTGAAGAAGGAGATTGCAAAGGCAAAGCCAAAGCAGGACAGATTTTGGAATTGCCATTTGGTCGTGAAGAGGACGTAAGAATAGATTTTATTAAACATCTTGATTTCGATTTGGGTTTCCAGAAGGGCCCGAATGTGTTTTTCTAACTCCTCGGCAGTAAATGAGTGTTTGTATCTGTTTAATACCAAAAACTATGTTTAATTTCTTTTTACAGATATTGCTGCGATTTACAGAGCTAAACATCAATATAAGACAAAATTAATACAAAAATTATTACAAAAATTAATTCAAAAATTAATTAATAGAATTATTACAAAAAATAAGTACAAAAAATTATTACAAAAATCAATACAAAAATTAATACCACAATTAATACCAAAATTGGGCCAAAAATTAATACCAAAATTATTACTAAAATTAAAACAACAATTCTTACAAAAATTAGTACCAAAATTATTACGAGAATTAATACAAAATTAGTACACAATTTTTACTTGTATACCTTAATATTTTATGCAGAGCTTGATTCTTCCTGCGACATCTCAGCAAGAACGACACAGTCATATAAATGTCATGAATCCCGACGCTTAAATATTGCAGGGAAGTAAAAGATTCGTAGACAATTAATGCGGTCTTAACGGACGAGGTTTTAAACTCTGTTGGCATCACTGAATACAAGAATTGAGTATTTTCCGGGTCGTAAATGTAGATCATGATAAAGCCCAAAATAATGCTGTAATTGGAGCCACCTACTGTCATAAGCAGCAGTTCTTGAGGAGAGTAGCGCAGGAGTTTTGGAATTCCTATAATCAAAATGACTCAAAACATTGTTAGAATATGATAAACCTGCTTGTATGTATAACTAAATAAATTTTTAGCAATCTGATTCATTTATTGATTAAATAATTTTATTGTGTTTAATTTACCAGAACGTTCAGACTTTAAATTCGACTGGTCGCTGAACAAATTAAACAAAAACATGTCCTCTTGCGGATACTTAATGAACAAAATGTAGCT
>JAQGAK010004280.1:0-12599 GCA_034696945.1 Lipothrix lubbocki
TATTTATTTTATTTCGATTGATTATTATTTATTTTCTATTTATTTTATTTTAATTGATTATTATTTATTTTCTATTTATTATTATTCTTGTTATTTTCTACAGTTTACTATTATTACTTCATATTTGACATATTTTCATTTCTCACGAAGCTCGCAAAATTAAGGTGAATATCTAGTTCCACCTGTGGGAAACCCTGGCATTTAACGACAATATTGCGGGAATAAGCTTTAGTAGTTTAGTTAATAATAACAAGGCGAAAATCGGCATCCTCATACTCATACTTACGTTCAACTAAAAACTTCCATAAGTTTATTTCGGGACCCGCACCAATAATTAATTTAATAAATACCTACATATATAAATTTATCCAAAAATTATTAAATTCATTTTTAATATTTCCGCAATAATTTGTAATTAAATGCTATTTCTGCTAAAATCTTCTGAAAGCATTATAAGCTTCTTTCTAAAATGATTATCCTTCAAACAATTTATTAGATTTTAAATTAAAACGTGTACAGAAATATGATTATTAATTTAATTTAAAAATCAATTGATTTATTATTTAACACTGAATTCTGTTCTCATATAAAATTTGTGTATAAACTTTTAATTTAAATTTAAGATTACTCAAAAATATAGAACGAATAAGAAAGAAATAAGAAGACTGCATAAAAACTGAGATTGATGATTTGGAAATTGTAATAAATTACATATTAATATATAGAATTGCATATTATTTTTTTAAATTACATTTCATTTTCATATCCAACCCTCTCCAGCCTTTCGACGATAAATATTATGGAGAGCATACAAAAACCCGGCGGCAGCGATGAATCCAAGCGCAGTCCTAATACGGCCGCCTTTGCTCCTCGTCAGAGTCAATCGTCGACCTTCGATGAGCTGGATGAAGGCGAGACAAATGACGAGATCTTCAAAAGAAAAATGTAGATTTTAATTTAATAATTAAGTAACGCTCCATATTTTGTAATATTTGATACTTAAATGTTAAATCATACAGAAAAGATTAAAATTCCCGTATATATAGTTTGTATTGGAATATTGTATATTTAAATTAAAAGTTAATAAATTATGTAGCAAAATAAATAAAAATAAAAAAGAGCAAACGCACAAATAATAGTGACGACATGAGCTTCAACCTGGAACTGATATTCATAACCCCCGTAGACCATATCGTCGAATTTGTCCGTGGAGCCATAATGTGGTTTTTCAATGTGATTGTAAATGTTACCGCCGATTAACACGATGATTACAGTCTGGAGAGTAAAAGAGGAAAAAATTCAGAATATAATTAGTAATTATTAGATAATGTTTCAAGCTGTAATGAATTACACAGTAATAGTTTTAATTATGAAAAACATACAAAGATAAATTAAAATAATTAGAAATTAAATAAAAAATAATTAGAGATTAAAAAAAATTAGAAATTAAAGAAAAATAATTAGAGATTAAAAAAAAATAGAAATTAAAGAAAAATAATTAGAAATTTAATAAAAATAATCAGAAATTTAATAAAAATAATTACAAATTAAATAAAAATAAATCTAAAATTCTAAAAAATAAAATAATCAGAAATTTAATAAAAATAATTAGAAATTAAATACAATTAATTAGAAATTAAATAAAAATAAATCTAAAATTCTAAAAAATAAAATAATTCAAATTATCAATAAAATAATCATTAAAATGATATAAGTTAGACTGCAATTTTTTATTATTTATTAAACTAACCATAATTCCATAAGCAAAAAACCCTGAAGTGAAGACACTCTTAATAATTCCCAGGATCCGAGCACGGAAAAAGTATCCCAACCCTAAAATTACTAGCAAACCAAGGGACGCTCCTAATTTTGAGGGTGGTGGAGGTTCTTCGGAATTCTCATAAGCATCCTTTAGGTCGATGTGTACCTTTGAATTTAAAAAAAAAATTAAAATTAAATTTTAGAAATCATCAATATATTCAAAATAAATTAAAACTTCGGAGCACAGATACTAAATGTAATTTATACTAAATCATTTTCATGGAATTGACAGTATTCGTTGAGGTTGTCGGTAAAAATAAATAAATAATTATTACGAATCACAATTATAATTAACTTGTATTTATTATTTAAATCTACTCATAAACCAGAAAAGATTTCATAACTTTTAACTATTGGTGTAGTAATAGTAATTATTAGAATTCTCACATCTTGATTAGTGCAATCCGCAATAAAATCCCGGATCAGACCCAAATCCCCTAAATGCTTGTTCTTGATCCTCTGAACATTCGACAGCATTCCGTTCGGAGGGAAGAACATTATCGTTGGCAAAGGCTTTGCGCGAATCTGTATAGCAAATACTTTCAAAATTAAAACTAAAATAATTATAAATTATTAAATTACTAAATAAAAAGCCAAAATAATCAAAATATAATAATAATTGACAAAAAACCAAACTCTCACACACCTTCTTAAACATTTGTTGATGATTTTCACGCGTCATCCGAAAGAAGAACATCGGTTTTGGATCATCCTTCTCAGGATCCTCGAAACGCCGGATCTGCTCGAGATATTTGCTCGAGAGGTACTCCAGCATTTCTTGGACATGCGGGCAATATGGACATTTCCTCTCATCTCCAATCGTGAAATATACCACGGATGTGTAATTCCGCTTGTTCTTGACCAGATACTTGTTGAAGTCTTCGAAGGAATTGAGGTCGATGAGCCAGCTCTCCTGTCGCTTGGTCATCAGGTCGTCGATTCTTGACAGGATTTCATGTTCCGGCACCTGTTCGAAACGAATTTCATCAATTAATTTAGCAATTAAATAAAGTCTCGATCTAATTTCCAGGATCCATTTCAGACGACATTTTGATAATAAGAAAAATTAAATGATTATTATTAATCAGCTATTTATTAAATCATTAAAATAATTCTGATACCTCAACTTGCAAAGTTGGATTGACGACAGCAAAAGCGAGAAAAAGCAGCAGCAGCCGACGGGGAAGAGTTTTGAGATTTGTTAAAATTGAATAATGAGCCATAGTAAAAAATAATTCCTAATAATAATTATACTGAATATTAATACTGAATCGGCAAAAGCGAGGGGGGAACAACAATGAAAACAGAATCACAACAACAGCTCACAGAGAACGAGAACAATACTGAAAAATAAAATAAAAATAGTTTATATTAAATTAAAAACTTCATTTAAGCAGTATTGTTAAAAGCCTTGTTTTTTCTATTTAAAGTACACATACGCTATAGCACTAATAATATAAAGTGTAGCATCGTTCTATACACTTTTGTAAAACCATTAAATATTATATTAAATATTAGTATAGTAAAAGGACGGCACATTTAACATTTAATAGCATATTATTTTTACAGCATATATACATAATGACGAAGGTATTTTTAGCCAGACTGTGAATTTATTATTAATAAAAATCCTTCAGTCAAACTCACGTCGTCGTCGTCGGTGGGGAAGTCATTTATTATATTTACAATATACTTATATGTAACAATAAGCCTATAATAAATATAAAAGCGTCGATGTATTTACAGTTTGAACGTGTCAAATATTAGGTTAACCGTAAATGGGCTGATTTCACACTTGCACAGCTGCTACACGTTTCAAAGCTTGGAATTAATAATTAAGCTCGTATTTCGTATACCTTTATTGCCTTTATTGCAATGTCAGCGTGGATTGTTTGTATTGTCAATTGTGTTTTGTATTCATTTTGTAGGAGAGGAAGTATTGAAATTATTTTATTTCCTTTAAAAATTATTTGATTTTGTGAAATAAGAATAATATTTTTTTAAATTTGTAATGAATTGTGTACTTTCAGAATTTCTATTTTTCTATTTACTAAATAAATACAATACAAACAAATTACATAGGAAAGCAATGAAATAAGCACATTACATTATTTAGCCTTTAAGTTGTACGTTTACTATTAAATCACAAAGTAAAGTACAATTAAATATTACTGTTCACTTCAATTTATTGTTTAAATTTGATCAATCTTAATTTTATTTAGTAAAAGTAAAAAGTAATTATGTACTTCGAGGAAAAACATTTTTTTGATTTGATTGTTCGCGCCGCCAGCAGCGATGGGCAACGAGGACATGCGTGCACGATTAAGCTTTTAATTCATACATGGTTTCATTTTAAATTGTCGAATAATTTTTATCAAATGCCATTTACATCTCGGCTCTGGCATGTCTTGTTACTTTTACATCTACATATGAATTTCATAGTTGGACAGAATCTTTCTTCTCCGTAGCGATTTCAAAAATATTATTTTCTTCTTCGTGTCCACGCCTGCGCGGAATGCTTTAGATTATTATTAATGAATGACTCATCATGAGAATTATAAATCAATGCAATGCCGATAAAGATATGAAAATGAATCGAAAACGTGTTCAATTTTTTTTAAATGTCATATTTCTTCAGTGAAGAATTCATACCATACATGCGTTAAAGAATGTAAGGTTCAGTTAAAAATGTTCTGTTTCTGAAAATGTAATAAGCATTCTATAGTAGTTGCCGTTATGTGTGAAATCAAACAATGCGATCGCATGGAACATGGATAATTCGATAAGTATTAAAATACAAAAAAGCTGTTAAAATACATATATGTAACTAGCTTTAAGTCCGTGCGCCGCACGGTGTTGTCAGTTTGATTGGTTGTAATGCTTGTAACGTGTAATAATGCAAATGCCACTGCTAATCAAAATGGAAGATTTAATTATTAGCCACATCACGAAATGAGTCACAATAGACACAAAACCAAGTTCATGGACAATCTCATCGTAATGTCATTGCTGGAAATCGCTGCACAGCCATGTATATTTATCATCGGTTTTGTAGATAGGATCATGTCAGAAAAATGTATAACTTCGTCATCAAACGTTTAAACTGTATGAGGTATTACCGGGGGCTTTAGATTGAGGATTAAACAACGATTAAAATAATCTAAGTCTGTAGGCATGGCTGTAAAATATCATTACAGTGGAACCTCGCTATAAGAGGCCTCCATATAAGAGAATTCTTTCTATAAGAGATCCTTTGGGCTCGCATGTCATACATGGTTATGTGCATACGAGCTCTCTTTATAAGAGAATTTCTATATAAGAGAGATTTTGGTGATTTATAGCGTTCCCTTTTAGCGAGGTCCTAGTGTATATATAAATATTCATTTATCTTTATTAAGGAGCAATTAGCAAACACATTTTGTCGCATCCAATTTCATAAACCGGCATCAATTTCCGAATGTTAGCATCAAATTAGGTTTGAAATGAGATTAAATGTTTCGATTCTATTCAATTCAGTTTTTTTAATTTAATTGAAAATGAATTTAATTTAACTGGTTTAAAATTAAACTAAATGAAAACTTGAGTGCCTCAAATTACAAAAGTACATACTCAAAACGTTATTTACGCCAACGCGAAGAACATACAACTATACGCAGCTTATAAATTTTCTATCTTACTTTACATAGTTTATTAGCAGGAGTGCGAGTGCGTTTGGTGTTATTTTAAATCAGGATCCTGTTGTTGTATATTGTTCGGAAACTTTAGGGATCTAGGGGTCAAACTTGAATAAATAATTGTTTTTAAATTGTATTCCTCCTATTTAAATTGCTATTTTATCCAAAATTTGTTCCTAGGGTTTGAGACCTTTATTGTTTAATAATTGCTACTCGAATAAACTCACATATAATAATATAGTACTGCAACAAGTATGTACAACAGATTTAGCACAAAGTTTACCAGGTGAAGTTAATAAAGATAATAGCAATGTTCATCCCCGTAGTGCAACTGGTTTTACTGAACGAATTTTACCAACTCTATACCAAACGTTTGCACATAGCGCATAATGGTTTTATCAAGAACATCGAATGACACCGGAGTAATCCCACGAGAATGAAGAAAGTAGAAATAACGATGCCGAGCCCAAACAAGTGAAAAATTAAATCCAGATTTTCAAACGACATGGGTTTATAATATGTGTAATCTTCTAGTTGCAATGGAATGTAAGTTGAAAAACGAATTTTATCCCACTTCTCCCACAGGTCACACAGCCCTGACCGGAGCATAAAATTCATTCTATTCGGAATAATTCGTGGCAAGAAGTTTATACCTTTTGACACTACAAGGGCTTGCAAGTATGTATGGTAAAACTGTCTTCCGCCTTGTACTGTGGGCGAACTTGAGTTTGCGTGCTGATTTTGTCATGTGCACTAAGTGCCAAATCAATTCGAACGACCGTGCTGGCACAATACAGTGGAACCTCGCTATAAGAGGCCTCCATATAAGAGAATTCTCTCTATAAGAGATCCTTTGGACTCGCATGTCATACATGGTTATATGCAGACGAGCTCTCTTTATAAGAGAATTTCTATATAAGAGGCAGATTTTAGAGATTTATAGCGTTCTCTTATAGCGAGGTTCTAGTGTAATTCCAAATTGTATGCCCTTGGCAAAGTGTTCAGTAAAAACCTTATCCAAGTAAATTATACATAGATAAGTGTCAGCAGTTAACAGATTGTCATATGCGCGTATTTCATGTTCTAAAGTAGCATATAATGCCACCATTGTTGAGAAAATAGATTTTGCGCTTAGAGTCGGATTCACTTTGCCCACGCTATGCAAATTTAAATGAATTTGTCCTTGAACATTTTTAATTTCATCGTACATCCTTTTGTTTGTCCAGTCGTAGCAATTTAAGTTATCGCTGATACGAATACTGTATGATAAGCTTGTGTGGCCATATTTGCATTGTATTTTATTTCTAATTATACAGTTTTTTAAATACGACGAATCATTATTCAAGTTACCCACGACTGGCTTAACATCTGGGGTACATTTTGAATCGTCAATTACAATATGCATTTGGATGTTCCAAAACTGTCGAAGGTTTGTAAAATTTGTTTTGTACTGCGTTTCTAACGCAAAGTCAGATTTAAGGGAACCTTTGTACGAATTCGACAGGACGACTGACGTCAGCAGAAATAAACCTGAGGAACGTATTACGATTTAGCGGTATTTGCTTCTAAACGATTTGCAAATCAGACTTGTTTGAGGCTGCTCAAGTATGTAACGAAGACATGATCCATAAGAAATAATCGATAAACACTTTAATCCTTTTAGAACCGACAATCATAGTTGCAAAAATCCATGAAAATGGGAGCAACACTGCTGTAAATACTAGCAAAAGCCAAATCTCAACATTGAAAGGATGTAGAAACACGCCATAGTTTTCATGTACACTGTAGACACCAGCCGTAGTAATAAATACAAATTTCTCCGAAGTGCGTCGGACATATTTTTCACAAAATGTATCACCCATATTATATCTGCAGTCGTATGTCAACATTGGTGCACGGGAGTAATCTTTTGAATGTCTAAGTACCTTTGTATAATTGAAAGCATAGATGAATACAAACATGGATTCAATGTATTTTACAGCATTGTGTCTGTGGAAATTTGAAACGGTTGTTCCCGTTTTTATCAAGTCTGCAGTTGTATACCAGTGAGTTTCATTTTCCCAATCTATGGTCCATGTAACGCATTTAACGAAGTCTTGCTTGCCAAACCACAGATTCTGTATCACAAGTGTGAAACAGCTTACAGCGAAACGCATAAAGTAAATGATCATTTATCCCAGCAACTTTAATTTTGCTGTTGTCGATGCAGTACCAGCAATAGAAGTATCCTTGGATGTATTTATCACCGTACATTAATAAATAAAAACGGGACTTTTCAACCCTTGGGAAAATTCTTAGAACATCAAATGTTGCTAAATATTCCGCGTCCTGATATCCAGAATTTTCCGTACTTAATGCTGTGACAAAGATAACTGTCCCGAGGGTTTGAAGATTGTAACTTATTGTTCGCTCGCAAAAGTATTTATTAAAATCATTCCTCTTAGGTATGGTTGGGCCAATAAGGATAAATGTAGCTGCACATTTTAATTTGAATGTGCTGTGCCGTTTCCACAGTTGTAACCAATTCCATCCATTACCTTTACGCTCCGTCAAAAGAATTGGGGACGAAATTTTGGAATAGTCCACCGTCGGGGAATACTCAAGAATTTTAATGAGGCAATGGCGGTAGTCGTTAATAACGGCAGCAATATCCAAGTGTGAACCAAGGGTTTGCCTTATATTCAAAAAAACATGAATAGGAGTTATGAATAGACTAACGATTTTTCTCATTTTGTCGTTTTTTCGAACAACCTTCATATACCGTTTTTTAGCAAAATTATTGAAATGTTATGCTTTTTATCTCAAAACCTTGCTCAGCAGACTTTTTGTCGCAATTCTAAGCCTGCCCTTCTAAGCGTATTACTTACCTTGTAGAAACCGTCCATACTGATGTTAACATATAATTCCGCAACTTAATGAAGAATAATGTTCACCCCGTATTGCGTGTGTTTACAGAACCGTAAAAGACCAGAGTACGTAGCGAAGCCGGTCTGCTGAGACAGTATGGAAATTTTGTTTGTTTGTTTTTACTGAGCAAACAGCTCAGAAATATCAGCACTAGTCCACGTAGAATAAGAAACCACCTGGATAAGCATCATGTCACTGAATTTTGTATGAACTGTAGAGGCGCAAAGCAATAGTAAATATAAAAACATGACTGGTAAACTCACCCATCTCTTTTAATACAAGTGTTCATACTATATAAGTACTAAAATAGTTTTAATACAAAATTTTTTTGACATCGGTTTAGACTCGGGTGCATGTAATCAAAATATAGTCAATAACTTTAAAGCCGCAAAGGGGTTAGAACATAATAGTTATAATAATAATATGTATGTACACCGGAATCTCGCTATGTGAGATCTTCATATAGGAGAACTCTCTCTGTAAGAGATTCTGTGGGTCCGCATATCATCCATAGTTAGGAGCCTATGATAAGAGCCTTCGGATCGCAAATCATTTATATCACTAAATTTGGTACTGTTACGTAACACACCAGTTAGTAAATTGTGAGCAAAACTAGGTCCGCCACGTCTGATTGTACTTTGTTTTTGTTCTTTATCGAAGTACATTTCACAAAATAGATTTCTGTACAAAAATATTTAATTAGTAAAGCCATAAGTTAGATATTACTAAAGGGAGAATTTTTCAGGTTGTATTGAACTGACAAGCACTTCAATCAAATTGCATATACGGTTTTGAACATATCCTTAAAATTTTTAGTGTGGGAAAAAGTTAAACTAGCTACCAATATAATATAATAAAAAAGAGTTTTACTTTTTAGTAATATGACAGCCCGTTGTAGATACATAAACTGCAGATATGGCAATTCAATATAGGTGCGGTTCAAGGCAATGTGTAAGCCAATGGGTAATATGGAAGCTAAAAGTACAACACAGCAGTGAAGTGGGCAAAATATTCCAATCGTTAATACGTATCGTTTTGTTTGTAATAAGCTTGAATTGTTCAAAACAGGAACCAGCAAAATAAAGAAAATGTAAGTGCAAAGTTTACCCGCCAACCAAATATTCTGAATCTATTAGTCGTGATATTTAGCGTTTTGGATTTGAAATTCCACTTGTATGGTACGCAAAACAATATTGATCCCCACTTGTAGCCTGTAACAATGTATTTTTGCGCGACAAAGAACCCAACATAATACATATGCTATTCAGGTTTTCAAGTTCACATTAAATGGCGTACTTTTGAGTATATCGACATGGCTGCCCAAAGTTTGTACTTTGGGTGTATAATCTTGGGTGCCCAAAGTGTATACTTTGGATATATTGGCTTCAGACTTCATCTCTTCGCTGTCTTCTCTTTATGATATGCGTGTACCTAATGGTCTACAACTTTTACCATAATACACTTTGTCACAATTGTCACAAAAAACTTTGTATATAATGTTAGTAGGAGTTTATTCTTCATCTTTTATGCGTGTGAGGAAACTTTTGATCTTCTTTCAAGGGAGAAATGGCACTTTCCAGTTTAATTTTCTCCTCAAAATACCAAATACATATATTAACTTTTCTACCTATCAAGTCTACATTCTATCAATTCTACATCTGCGCGAAAAACGTCAATACATTACAGTCCAGTTAGTGATTTCATTAAAAACCGTAATCACCATTGATTTTTCTGCAAAGTACAAGGAGCCAATGTGAATTCGTCTTAGTCGTATGCCCTTCAAATATTTTTTAAATTCAGCCGAATGTTTTCGTATGTTCCAGTTACGCAGCATATTGACGTCGTCTTCAAATACTCCGCCAAGGAACGTAAACACAATTCCAACCCAAAGGCTTTCAGCGATGGCACCGATTAGCATCAAAATACAAACTAGGCCAGTACTTCGGATTGCAGTATACATACAGAGCTAAACTGATTTCACTCGCGGCGCTCCATTCAAAGGCCTGCAGCACGGTCGGGCTAAAAATAGGCTGCACCTCTATTTACAAAATTTGGATAATTTGGTACGTTTCTTTAAAGCCTGTGGAAGTCCGAATGGTATCTTTCGTGTAGTAACTTCTTCGGTCCAAACTGTAGTCGAAAGTAACATTTTTTTTGTAATTATTTGTGTAACTAAAATAAATATAAATTAACTTATTTATTATCATTTAAATTGCTATTTAACATCTGAAACAAAACATTATTTTAAGATTTGTACTTCAATTCATTGATCCAAGCCCGAGCAGAACAAGCGAAATCCAGTCCAAGGATACTGAATATAAATGTATATGAAAACGAAGTAATGGAAATTTATAAACCGAAAATTCTCTGCAAAGCCAAGGCCGTCGCCTCGGTGCGCGGAGATGAGAATTTGATGCGCCACGTCGGTAAAATCATGTGATCACCATCGATTAAGGGCATGGACGACATAAAGAACGTCAACGCCATTACGAGTCTCCACGCGGTTAGGATAATTAGACCGGACATTTTATCTTTCCCGATCAGAACCAACCGTTTTCGTTCTGTGGTTTCTTCATATTTATCTGTAAGGGATTTCATTTCAAAGACAGGTTGTCTGTAGCAATTTTTACATAATTCTGTGGCAACTCACCCCTCTGTTGTCTTACAAATTGGAAATATTGAGCATAAAAGCACGGGATAAAATGTCGGAACCAGATTAAATTCAATTGTAGACAAATCACTGATGCGAGAACTAAAAGTACCACTGTGGTCGTGGCTACTTGCTTGAAATGGTAAATGGAGGGCGATCCTTTAAAATACATATACGCTTGTACGGCTTGCACCACGGACCAAACCAAACAACCCCAGGTAATCAGGATATTCACCCACCAACCCACAATATACTTTTGGGGCACGTTTGTAGACACGGGCCGAGATCGCGAGTCCAAGGTGTAGGGCAAAAAACATAAATATTTATTTAAAGAAAATCCTATGTAAAAATATTCCTCTCCAAGTGGTCCTAATCCGAACATTATTTTGACCCAAGCTCCTTTACACCAGCATAATCCTTTTAGAAAAACTATAAGTTGCAAGTTATCCAAAGTCAAATTTTTACGGTAAAACCTTGATTCGACCAAATCTAAATTCAAAGTTCATTTTGTTCGATGTTTCTGACTTTCTGTGGTTAACGACTTACGTTTCTGAAAGTATGTATGTATAAAGGGATTGTAAAGCTTTAATAATTTGAATAAAACTATTTCCTGTGTTTGCTGATAATCATAAACCTACAATACTTATTATATTATGATTTACTTCATTGAATTGCTGAGGTAGAACTCTGGACTTTATTAGGCACGTTTAGTTGTTATTTGTTCTCCCTAGGAAGTGATTTTTATGTGTGTGATTTTAATATTCAACTAATATTCATATAAAAATGTACATCATTCTTTAAGTAACTTCTAAACCAGTTAAATTACGCACTACAGTGGAACGTAGCTTTAAAATTATACGTTAATAAATTCAAATATGTATTATGTATTACTTTTTGCGACTCGCTATAATGCTCCACAATTTGGCCGTTACATAGAAAGAAGTGATCCTATGTTTGAACTAAAAATTCATGTAAATTCATATCTAGGGCAGGAAAAATTATGATTGTTACACTTACACATGAGGAGTCTGCCGCCTTAGAAAGAGGAACGTTGGAGTAAAACGGTATGTATACTCTACGGCATGTACTTTAATATAATTTAAGCTCAACGTTTACAGCAATTCATAACATTCAACAAATATTATCAATGCTATGAGTAACAATTTATAGAGTAGGAAATATTTTCAAGCATGGTAAATAACAACAAAATAGCTCCACACGCCCCTTATTTTGCACAAACACTCAAGAGAATCAGCAAACAAAAACACAAGATATTGATATCAGTAGTCAAGGCTGTAATATTCGTAAATAGGTTTGAATATGGTTCAACTCGGGCAATAAAAGTAAAATACAACCACATCTGTAATTTGAGTAATTACTTTGGGTTCAGACCTGTAAAACGGCCATTTTTAGGTCGCTCCGATAGTAAAGGGAACTACTGAATCGTTCGTTCGTGTCCGTGAGTCCGTCAGTCCGTGAACAGGATATCTCTCGAAGGAATTATTGCAGAGATATAAAATTTGGCAGACTTGTAGACAAGGGGTCAA
>JAQGAK010004281.1:0-12596 GCA_034696945.1 Lipothrix lubbocki
CGGGTTTTCACACATTACATCTCTAGTAACTATGGAAAAAAAATCATCGCTCTAGCGATCTACCTTTTTCGAGAGGTATCCTCGTAAGCATGAAGTTATTCAGTGCAAGGCACTGATTTTAAACCATGAATACTATTCAAGCATAAGTCAAGACAAAGGGAAGAAACAAATAATTACACAGGCCAGGTTAAAATACAATGGTCACAAGTTATTATGTCCACATGTATGTTTGACATGACAATAGTCTTGCCCACCCTTGGTTCCAGAGCTTCCTACGCCTCTGTCTTCAATTATTAGCACTGTCAAACTCAAAGATGTTACGGGTTCTTATCTGCCCTTCAAATCCGGGCATATTGGGCAGGCACGCTCCCGGGTAGATCACATAGCCACACCTATTTATTATTGTAGTGAATATATACAAATAGCTTTTGTTTTCACTATTATACAGTTAAATATATAATGTAAAACCAGAAAGGTTTTAACTAATTTGGAAAGTCAAATAGAGCATTGAATTGTCAGCCACCTTTTAGGAGCAGATTTGTTCCCCTTTAACGATAGCATATATGATCCAATCACATAAAATAGTACGTTTCAATTTATAGCCTGTCTGTGACAGGCTTGGCAACTAGTTATGCATTAGAAATTAGTTTAAACTGCAGTAAAAACAAAAACTTTTATTAAATCCAACATTTTTTCTTAAATTCCCTGGAATTGTTATTAATTTGAATAATTTTCAGGAGTTTCATTAAATGAAGATGTTAAATTTGTGAAATATTCTTTTAAGAATTATTTATCATTCATTCAGGAACAACTTCTCATGAGCCCTGTCCTTTTTCTGGTTTAAGTACAGAATGGGACCGAATTTTCATTGGAATGTTCTACAATGTTTGTGAAAGAAATTTTGTAATAGAAAAAGCAGCAACATCTTGAAAGATGTTTTATGCAAAACTTCACATATTCATAAACAAATGGATTGATTTCAGCCACTTTTCATTATAAAATGGAAACGTTTGTGGGACTTAAATGTAATGTTTTTTTCATAACATTCCTTGTGGTAACAGCTTTCTATTCTGCCTTCACATTTTTCCGACTTTGAAATAGGATTTGGTAAAATTGTATAATTAATTATTTTAATTATCTCCATTAATCTTATTAATAATTAACTAAAATTTTATTGACTTAAACGCCTTTGAAATATTTAAAGAAAATTAGCTTCGCTCTTATAGGTTACTTAAGCGGGCTAGCAGACTGAATTGCAAACATGTACCTATATGTACAAATTAAATGGACTTCCTGTGTGCTGAATAAAAAAAATTATACAAATTAATATAACTGCAAGTCTGTACATTAATTCCGTTTCAATACTTTTCAGTAATTTTCCTATCCATTTACGATACCTTATATAGAGCAAGACATACATATATACATACTTACATACACAATAGTGTTTTATTCCTCTAAAACTGTGTATGTCACCGCCTTTGTACAGGGATTTCCACTAATGGATCTATTTTCATCTCATGAAAAGAATCTTTTTCATATTTACTGTTAGTCTCCAAGCAATGAGGACAGTGGTAAAATTTCCAGACGAAAGAACAATGGGGGGCCGTTCACTTTAAAAGACGGAAAGTAAATGTTGCCCCTTTGGAATAATTTCATTCAAGAAGCTGCCTGCTCGTTGATAGTCTTTACATTTTTGACACCTTGCCTGCAGCTCGGTAGTTGTCGACTTGGCTTTATTACTACAGCAGAATTCAGTGGTGTCAAAAGGTGTGTGGGTCCGTCGACAGTGATTTTATCCAAGTAAATTCCGTCTGTGCGTTATTATCCCTGAATATGGAGTTCGTGATTTTGAAAGTATTTTATTACCTCCTTTTTACATCAGTGTTATCAACTTGTGCAAGTAAGTTTCTCGGACTTATGGTTCTTTAATCTTGTCTTATGAAAATCATTGTTTTGTGTGTAAAATAATCTTTCGGACGAGGTGTTGGCTAATTATTGGGATTGATAAAATCTGCGGTGACATATTTAACGGCGAAGTATCAAAAAGTACTTTGGGATCCTTCGGCGAAAATATGCAGCCATTTCCTCTAAAATCAGCAAAATAATAATAAGTTTCCAATCCATTTACATGCCTAATAATTTTGATGAATTTTTAAAGCTCAGGTATCCTTTCACCACCGAATCGTGGGCGGAGAAGATGCAGGACCGAATGAATTCCCGTACCAAGTGAGTATTCAAGCTTTCGGGAGTCATTTCTGTGGGGGCTCGATTGTCGGGCCGACGCGGGTCGTCACAGCTGCTCATTGCTTAAGAGCCATCCCATCTGCTTTCAAGGGCTTGCACGTGGTGGCTGGGAAACACAACTTAGCATTGCGGGAAAACATCAGTCAGTCCATACAAGTTCGGAAAATCATTCGACACCCAAATTATGACATTACTTCCGTCCAAAATGATATTTGTATTCTGGTGACGGAAAGAGCCTTTGAATTCAATAGTGAAGTCCAGCCGATTCTACCATTGCCGAGTAATTCGACCGAAGAAGGTAGCCTAAATAATAAAAAATAAAATAAATAAATAAAAAATAAAAAAAAACAAAACAAATAAATAAAATAATGCGTTTAATCCTATATTCTTCTTTTAGTTCATCATTTTTTATTTATACTAAATATTTAGATCACAATAATCAATAATGTAACTAAAACCAATTTTATAATGATTTATATTTATTTTTAAACAGGTGATTCCGTAGTAACGGGATGGGGTGTCACACACGAGAATGACACGAGTATCCCGGATGTCCTTAAAAAGGTGACGGTGCCCATCTTACCCCAAGTGACCTGTATTCGTGTTCTGAAGATTGGAAGAGCTCTGTACAATCCCAATGTCATGATTTGTGCTGGGGATTTAGCTGGAGGAAGAGATTCCTGTCAGGGCGACTCTGGAGGACCGTTAGCCCTGGATAGGGAAGATGACAATGGAAACATAACCCGTTACTTAGTCGGCATCGTTTCTTGGGGCTATGGGTGTGCCAGAAAAGGATTACCAGGGGTGTACACCCGAGTCTCCGCGTTTCAAGACTTTCTGTCTCAAGATCTAGAATGACAATAATTGTTAAAGATAGTTCAATACTAAAATTACAATTTGAATATTTAATAATATTTATTGGAAATATTCTTATATAAAGCCGTCCATTTTGCTATGGATAATTCAGTGTTTCCGGCGTATTCATTTGATCATACCTGTGCATAACATTTCATCATGTTTGACAAGGAGCAAAAATCGTGGAAAATCGTAAATCAACGAACTTATCTGCCAAGTACTAACCATAAAAAAGTAAAATTTAAAGCAATTTGGATTAAAATTAATTAGCTTAATTTCCTGTTGAGGAAATTACAAAAACCAATCTTTTAACCAAAAAAGGCTTTAGCTTTCATGTTAAGGAAACACGCTCTTTACGAGGATAATTTAATTAAATTGACATGTAAAGCATGACAAGTATAAAATATACTCAAATACATAATAAAAACGCAAATAAATGTATGTACTATTGGTATCTAATCGTAAGTATTCATTGCTGTAAACATTATGCTAATGATCATAAATAATAAAATAATGAATATAAATTCTATTATATTCTAAATAATAAAATAATAACTGCCAAGATCTGAATCACATTCCTATAAGTATGTATATGACATATTATTTTTAACTATCCTCGCCGTAAGTTCAGACGGCGCAAATAAATTAAGAAAAAAATCGGTAGAGCAGAAAGCAGCATAAATTATGTTTAAACTCTCTGCAAAAATAATATAAACACTTTAAATTTAGTCAGTATTAGTGCTAGTAAATTTAATTTTAATTTACACATTGTGTTGAGTTTTCCAATTTAGGAAGGAATTATGGTACATATCTAAATAACTTACACTTTATAATAGACAATAAAAACCTTATTAGTCATTGTGTATGAAATCCAATAATTAGATTAATTTCGTTTACGCCCGAAAAGGAAATGCTGCATATGTATACCCATACGTATACACAGTTAAATTATATATTAATTATAATGTTACATTACCAAAGGAGCATTTCAGGAAAAGACGAATCCGTCAGTAAAATTAATTTGCTAAAATGTATTTGTTGTTGTCAGGGAAGATACACTTCTTGACGTTTTCCAGATGCAGCTCATCCTTCATCGACTCCAGAGATTTGTTTGTTTGCGTTTACTTGTCCTGTCCCATCGCATCTCGCAGGTAAAACCGCAACCGAAATCCCATTTTGGAGACTAAAAGCCTATTATTATTGTATGTGCAACCACAAGAAGCTTAAACAGATAGTTGAATCAAGGAACGGAATTCTACCTAGGACATGATTTTCTTCTTCTGCGTATTAAAACATAAAATTAATTAATTATTTTCCGGACATATGAGATTTGCAAGAATAATTATGTTGCCTTACGAGCAGAGTACTAATTATCCTAAGAGAATAAGAATTCCCACTATTGTCTTATTAGCAGGAACAAGAAAATAGTATGGAAGAGAATATATTATTAAAGGATTATAATATTTTGGACAAACTGGATTAATTTGAGGATAAACACATAACGTACATACTTTAAGCATTATGCAATCAATAAAATAATAAAGGTAATGTACACGGGCAATTGATCATCGGGCTGAACAGCGGAAAATAAAGCGGTGTCCATAGGTAACCATTATAATACTTATATTATCGATAAGTATACAGCAGGGAAGTGTCAGTGGGCTTGACGTGTGTCCTGCTGATCAAACTGACAAATCCAATTACGACTTCGCTCTGCTGGATCACCGTAATCCCTGGGGGTAAATAAAGAAAATTAATTTTGAAGTACAGGTACAGGGATGATAAAAAATATAGTTGACAGATAAATCGAATTAGCTGTATGTATGGCAATACGTACAATTATATACAATTGCATCTCAACAGACTGAGTAGTTATTTGGAAGATTTACTTACCAAACCAACATCAACGCTGACGAATCTTCTGACAGAACCGGGCACATCAACGAATTTTTAGAACGGATAATTATTTTTGATTATCATTGAACCAGAAAAATATCGAGGAGAATAATTATCAAACCACAGAAACATCGAGAAAAGAATACGCGAAATCGGAAACAGAAAGGACGGCATTACAAATTAAGTACAAACTTTCAAAATAAATCAATTTTTTCAGATTTCAAAAACGGCGGACTGTTCAGGATACAAAATCAACCTAAACACAGAATAAACAATAAATATCAACGTATAAAAACAAAATTTAAATCAAGATGGATGATCAATCAACAATATCAAACCGGAAGAGCAACGAACTCATCGACGAACCATCACAGGAAAGCATCTTAAACCAAATATCATTTGCCCCAAGAAAACTCGCCCGGATTTTCGGTCTCTGGCCCTTCGACGTCTTGGAAAACCGCACTGACCTACAATTCCGTTGGAATTCCATCGCTGCGATCCTAACCTACATAACAATAGCAACTTGGCTGTCCATTTCCGTCACAATAAATATCTGTCATTCGGAAATGTTTGTTGTCTACAGAAACGCGAGCTCCACCGAGTCCCTGAGTTATATCTTCACCGGATTTCTCGAACAGACTTGCATTATTTTACTCCTCCTGGACAATTTAATTAATGAGCACCGGATCACCGGCAGCTGGAACAAAATCAGTGGAATTACTTTGCAGACCTTAAATTGGCAGAAACTAGAGAAGGAAAGTCCGGACAAAAAACTTGAAATCCATGACTTCCTGATCTCATCTAAACAAACTTCGAAGTTTTTAACGATTTTTGTTATTGTAATCTCCATGATTTACACTGCATTAAATTCTACGGCAGTAATTCAAAGTTATTACGAAACCCATGATGACCCGGGGTCAAGGATTTTCTATTCAGCAGTTTTCATAATTTGGTGCTTCCGCGCACTGCTTCACAATCTTTTCGTCATAATTTTCATCGCGCATGCGCAGAGTCTCCAGATTTATTTTATGACCCTGAGCGCGCAGGTTGACGCCATCTTGCGGAGAAATAAAGTTCGAAACATGAATGAACGTGGGGAGAAGCGCTTATTTTGTTTTGGTCACGAAAAAGAAAATCGAGAACTGAAAAGAAGAGAAAATCATTTTCAAAAAGAAGACCATTTAATAACTGAAAAGGAAAATTTTCAACCAACTGCCGAAAAAACTATAATCGAGAAAAATATGTTTGAAAATTTCCAACTTTTAGATCATTTATTAGAAGTTGTGGAGAATCTGGAGAAATGTCTGTCGCACTGGAACATCAAGTTTCGAATTCAATACTTATTAATTAATTTAGTCACGACGATCCCCATGATCTTTTCAGTTTTCTCGACGATCGTCATGGTTCGGAGGAGCGGGTTTGAGCTGGAGAATTTCGGGAACGCTTTAATCTTTGCCCTTAACTTGGTCATGTTTTGCATCCTTTGCTTTCGAGGCACCTTTGTGAGCAGTGAGGTGATTATTTAATTAAATCATTTTAATTTAATTTCATTGAAAATAATTCACTTTGACTTTTATATATGTAAGTATATATGAGAATTCATGCTTGAAGTTTTCAATTTGGTTGTTTGTCTAGGCGGAAAATCTGGGATCGAGCTTATCAGCGTTTTTGTCGATGGATCTTCCCAATGAGTTGATGTCAAAGGTGAACGCAAAGAAGAGATGTGAAAATTCAGAAATGATTTAATAAATCAGATTATCCAAAAGAATTATCAAGAATTTAATACTCGGGAAAATCGAAAAAATTTTTTTTAAATAATTAATATTATAATATTTTTAAAAAATTTAATTAATTTAATAATTTTTTTTAGATAAAAACAGCTAAAAAGGTTTAAAATGAATCCCTGAGAAAATAATTAATTAACTTTTTGTAAATTTCCATAGGTTCAGTTAGTATCCCTGCGATTGACTCTCAAGCCCCCAGCGATCTCGCCAGGATTTTATTACGTTATCAACAATCAACTGTTCACTTCGGTAAGATTTAAAATGGACAAATTAGGGTCGTCAATGTCAATATTACTAAATTTTGCAGAATCTGCCCTCGAATTTTGCTAAAACCGAGTAAACCGACGACTAATAAGCTTGTGTGTGTTTATATTCATATTGCAAAGTTATAGGAAGCTACAGTATTAGTTTTGGTTGATGAATGATGAAGCTAATTTCTAAATATTGCTCCAATTCCACTGCTAATTAATAAGTTTGAAAATTCATTTCAATCAATCCAAAGTCATTTCCTAATTTACTCGTAATTTTCCAGCGAAAACCTCTCAATTAAAGAACTCTTTAAAGGATTTAATTGAAACTTTGGATCTATCTGTAGGAGATTAATTTATTGTTACACATATATATGAATTATTCCCATTTGCTCCTTTATTTTGCAGTTGCTCGCCATAATGATGACCTACTTAGTGGTTTTAATTCAATTCGACAACGGATCCCGTGTCAACTCATCAGCCCGTCTACCTGCTTAACCCTTCAGTCCACGTGTTCTCCCGGAATAAACCTGTTACATTATACGTGGAAGCATATACGTACAATACATAGATGTACATATTTGTACAATACTTATGTACAAGTGTTTTTATCCGCTTCACAACTCAATTCTCTCTAAGCTTTTTACAAGATTGCTTTCATCAAAATTTCTTCCGCGCTTGGATTTTACAAGGATTTATTTCAAAGTTTAGCTTGATTGCTCTCGTCTATATTTGCAAAGACGACGACGACTATAGTGCAGCGAAAACGAACGAGTTGTTGTGTTAGAAAAGAAAGTTTCCTTTTTACCTTTTTCCAACAGCTCTCTCATGTATTTATAAGTATACGTATATAATTATATATTGTAAAAAAAGATATAAGGTTACCGTTACCCCTTCAGAGTTCTTTTTTAAGTATTAGTTTCAGTAGTATTATCTACTGCTGGAGCTGGAGTTGAAAGAGAAAGAGATTGCTTCTATTTTTCTTTAATTTAAAAGGCACGACTCTTGAGTGGTTTCTGTGTATAAGCGCGGCTGATGTTTCTCCGGCTAAAATGTTCCACATACAAAAACTAAGATCTAAAAAAGCGTCAAATGAATATTGGTTTCAGTTCCAAAAATGTTCTCATTATTGTTCTTCCAAAGTATAAACAAACGACGATGAGATGAGCGTCGTTAACTTCCGACGCTTGTACTTTTAAATTGCATTAGAGCTTGTAATATTTGAATAAATTGTATGTTTGAGTTATATCTTTTATATTTCCGTTTTGAATTTCTTGTATTTTCTTGTATGCCTAAATATTATGAAATTCTATTATATGCACATATGTATTTTCATTTCTATATGCATATGAATTCAAGTCTGGAGCTTGAACTCTGACGGTTGAATATTTTTCAAATAATAAGTTTTGACTTTGGTTGAATTCCCGGAATTTAAACATGATCATCTCCCTGGAGTGACTGCGGGTATGAAAAGTAATAATAATAATAATGATAAAAACGCGTATAGTTATATAAGAATTTATGCTGTAAACACTATTTTGATTTTTTGCTGTTGATAGTTTGTTGATGCCCCAATGTGTTCATTATATTCTTATCTCTTTAAAAGTTTTGCAGAACGACGACGCGGGATCTTTCTATTAACCCGGATTCTACTCCAAAATTACTGCACTCCAGTGTATTCGAAATTTAATGGCTGCAACCGTAGTAGACTTACAAGACGAAGAAGGATATTGTTGTTACAAAGAAAGATTCTGCAGTTCATCATTCGTCCCAGTAGGACAAAGCTTAAATGTACTTATGGCTAAAGTACCAGGGCTTCTCCTCATTATTTCCGTTCCCCAACGGACACAAGAATTGTTTTCGCCCGGAATTAATTGGTAAGGATTCCTATATACGTGTAAATATGTACACCAAATATATATGTACGTGCACTCCGTTATTACGAATGTTCATCATCGGATATTGTTTATTTCCCTGCAGTAGACGAGAGCACAGATTGTATTTCCATCGTGACGGCCTGACCGCGGAGACGACTTGCGACATCATTCTGATGACGATACTTTTGTGTGTAGTTCTATAAGTATTTGCTGCCTTGGCGACGTGAGACTTGGAAAACTCTGGTATTATATGTACATATATTATATGTACTGTACATATGCATATTATATATAAATGTACATATTCGGATGTGCCAATGGCCACTATCTATCAGATACTTCAGCCTTCTCGGAGATCAACCGCCCTAATTAGTTTCTTCAGCATTTCCAAATATTCGTCCCAGAAGAAAAGCAAATAGTTTGTCATGTATCTTAGCAACAGGGACGACGGGGTAATCGATGAGATTAAATTCTGGGACGTGACGAAAATTTACCAGTGAAAATATATGTGATGTTACATGCTTTTCTGCAGTCGAAGGAAAAGGATTTCTAAGTTTACTTGTATCCTTCCTGAAATTGCAATGTTTGGCTTAGCCAGTGATTTTGCTTGGAATTATATGTAAATAGATTTTAAGGGTCGAGGCTAGTTCATATCAATTTCCGATAAACCCGAAATTATTATTGTGTATATGATTCTTTTTATTATTGATGTATTTTAAAAGTGGACGTTGAATTTACAACGACCATTTTTCTTCCATGTGTGAATTTAAGATTGATTATTTATGTCACGTCACTCACTTTTATTTAAGTTTTTTTTTACTTGTAATGTTTCAAACTATATTTGTATTTATTTTGTGTACTTTTATTGAATTTTAAATTCGTATGTGTTGTAACATTTAATATGAATGTCAGTAATTCGTTTATTTTTCTCTCTCTTAATTCGTTGTTCTAGTAAAAGTTAGAATTTGTTGGAAACTTGAACGTCGATAAGAAAAATTCATGATTCCGGATTACTAGGCAAAGATTAACTCTGGGTTGGTTAGGTTTATTAACATACAAAAATACTAAGAAGGTAATAATAATGAACGATTACATAATTTCCAAAAGGGAGTGTGTAAAGAATTTCCTATTATATATTTATCATGCTGCAGAAATATTTTCGACGCCGGTTTTGCGAACAACGTTTCAACAAAAACAATCACAAATTAAAAATAATTCTTCTATTTTTTCTTATGCAAAATAGTATTAATACCCGGTTTCCCTACAAAACTTTCTACAATCCGAACCGTTTTTGAATGGATTAACAATTTCATTTAAAAAAGTTTTGCGATTCGAAATGTCGCTAATTGGACCAATGCAAAGTACATGAAGCGTATGTTCTCACAATTTATTTTCTTTCACAGCGTACCCGGAAGACGACAGTGATCCCGAGATTATTAGTGACTCCTCCAGAGATTAAATCCCCATTCGTATACTCTTCTTTTGAAACTTTCTTTGTACCATTTTTTAAAGGAATGTAAAACTTGTCAAACGCTACGGGCTTGTTAAGCCTGAACAAAGCCCTGGGTTTAAATCTTGCATTAAAAACTATGGGGAGACTTTTACTACGGGACTGAGATTTGCCCAAATTACTCTAAAGAAAATAAATTTCATGAGAAGTTGAATTAGAAATAATTAATTAGCTTTTAATAATTTTTTGTAATAATAATATCACTTTTTAATAAAAATTGAAACCGTTTAATTAGTTTCTAATTGAATTTTTAGCCTACCGCCTGCCTTGCATGTAATAATCCAAATAATAAGAGAAATAAAATAAAAGAACAATAATATTTTATAGCATTTGCAATCAAATCATGCAGTGAATGTGAACTGATTCAGAATATGGTGTTTGTATGTTTTATTTAATTATTTTTAATTTTGCAATAGTTTGTCGCCACTAATTACTTTATTGAGGTGCGCAATCGTTTAAGATTGGTCGGTGTGTAGTTTGCAAATACATATACAGTGTGTAAATTGGGTTTTGTTTACAGAAAACTCGTCTGCTTTATAATTTACCTAATTTTGACGCCATACATGAACTTTTCATAGCTTGGCCGCCAGAGCGTGTAGGAGGATTTGTACACATCAAAATTTGTGCTGATTAAGTAGCAAATTGGATAAGAGGAATTTGTTTCAATGTAATTATTTAATTTTATGCAACTATTTTCATGTGATTTTCATTTAGTATACAGAACGACTAAAAATCTTTTCAACTCATGTTTTTTTTAACATGACGCCTTTTCTTTTCTTTCCAGAAAGGACATTCTGTTCGCTGACTAATGTAATGTAAACCAGGATCTTTAAAGTTGAATATCTAATTCCACCAAAAAATAACAAGGTAGAAAACGCATCTGTCATCCTTTCCGGAGGGGTAACAATAACCAAGGACAATACAGTAAACCTTATAGGTAGATTACGTATTCCAAGGATCCAGTATATACCATGTGTTTTATATTGCTTGTGTGTGAGTGTGTGTGTTTGCCCATTCTGCGGTGATCTTGCTCGAAAAGGATTTACATGCCGTAAACCCGTCCCGTCTCTCATTTAAATACTTTGGTGTCACAAACGAACCTACGTACGTCCACATTCTCAAATTTCCACATGTATTTGCATTCTAACTCGAAAAGTTTTCACCGACGTCGGCGTAGATTTTCCTTTGCGGTCGTTACCTAAAATGTATATAATATACATAAGCGAACATACCTGGATCCTGCAATTTCCTGCTGTTGAATCCCATTTAAAAATTGCAAAGAGTACATATATGACTGACTGAGTGAGTGAGAGAAAGGGAATGAAGTCAAGTAATGAAAAAGTTTCTGTTTGGACAAGAAAGAAAAACTCGCGGAGAGTGTCTCTGTTTTCACGGGAAGAAACTCCATACATATGCATTCGTACGTCAGACGGGTTCACTTGAACTATTATTGTAAAAGGTAACACATATCCCCGGTCTTCCCATCCGTTGAGGTAAATTAAAAGTTTTGTGTTAATTACACATCCCGTTTACATTTCACATTCCCCCCGATTGTATTTGCAGCTCTCTGCGGCGGAATCTCCTGAAAGCAACACTATTTGAAGTTACCCGAGAACAGCGATAATGATGAGGAGCGGGATACTTTTTTTTAGTCCATGGAGCCGTGATAACGAGCGGGGTTCTAATTTCTAATGACATGCGTAGGTGTGACTACTATACTATAGTACTCATATTATTATTTTTACTTTATTTATAGGATTTTCATAGTGTACGTACATACATAAGTGCATGCAGTTTATCTGAGAAAGTCTCTCGTTTCCCACACTATCATTTTTACTTATGTAGGTTGCTGTAATTAAAACCTGGAAAGATATAAAGGCGATCCAATTTCCTTCTTAATTCTAATAATTTCTGCAGGAATTATATGTACTCGTACTCACATACGTATAGAAACTCCTGCCGGTTGAAAGCTCGTGTGTGGGTTTTTTTGTTCCGTGTTTTTCCTTGTTATTAAGAATAATTGTCAAACACATTTTTGGGTTACAGATTTTATCTTAGAGTATTTTGTATTTTTCATATAATTTATAAGGTTTTATCATCAATTTTTATTTATTTTCTTATTTATTTTCTTATTTATTTTCTTATTTATTTTCTTATTTATTTTCTTATTTATTTTCTT